>CM049593.1:7755736-7968236 GCA_026979955.1 Megalurothrips usitatus
CCCACCCTCCCCCATCCCCGTGCTGGGGCTATTCTGGCGAGAACTGGATCAGACGCCACCGCGGGCCCCCGAACCGGGGCGGGAGGGGTGGGGTGGGGGTGGGGGTGTGAGGGGCGGGGTGGAGTGGAGTGAGGTGGGATAGCCAGGCAGAGGTGTGGATCCCCGCGCCGCGTCTAGTCTAGACTTCAGCCCCCCTGCCGCGGCCGGGGGCCGGCTAACGCCAACACCGTGTCCCGCCCCGGCCCGTCACACCCCGCGCAGGGCCTGCGGGAGGGTGCCGCGGACCCTGTTGCCGCCGTGCCGTGGGCGTGGCGCCGGCTAAGCTGGCTGCACCGAGCGCAGCAGCAGCAGCGGCAGCAGCGGCAGCGACGCGGCTACCGGTCGGTCACGTGCACCGCGGCCTTATCTGCTATCAATTGCCTGGCCGCGGGCGGGAGACGGGGTGCTGCAGACGGGGGGACGTCGGCACGGGCCGGAACCCACCCCTCCCCGCCCGCACCCACACCCACACCCACACCACACCCACAGCCCCAGAGAATGACGGGTGCGCGACGAGCAGCCAGACGGCCACGGGGGAACGACCAGGACGCGGAAGCGCGGACGAAGACGGCACTTGAGAACAGAGCACTCACCCGAAACTGCAATGGAAATTATTTTAAATACATGAACTTGCACACGGGCCACGCCATGCGCTTGCTCAGGGAAACAAATTACATCCCCCCACCCCCACTCCTAATGTGTAATTGTTACAAGTTGTAGATATTGACACTGAATAATTTGAGACAATATAATACAAGAGCTAATTATAGGCAAATACATACTTTCCTACCAAAACACAGAATTCACAATTCCAATATGGCCAAATAAGCTACTTTCCTTGAAACCAGACACCAAAAGACCTAACATTCATTGATTCGTTGATATTTACAAGTGAAAATTAGCCACATTGTCCAGACGAAATCTAGACCTAGAGATTCTAAACTTACAAAAACCTCCCTTGGGAAACCAAACTCTGGAAATCGTAGATTTGCAAACAGAAAGAGATATGGAAAAAAAGACCACATAGAAAGCCGTATATTCACACAATAACTAGGCAACACAGAATTTATAAGCTGAATGCAGGCAGCCAAAAGATATGCAATGCTATGAGAGACAAAAGACTATCAATCTGAAAGATGAAAGCAATTTCAGGCAACACTCAGACGCTGGGACAAACCCCAACTTCCTTCCCTTGACAGGGAAGAACGCCAAGGTTATGTTTTCCAACCAATAAACCATTGAATTTATTGATTATCTTCAGGTGTCACACGGATGCGCCAAGAGGGCCCTGCAGCTCGCGTGCCCGTCGGGCACACTAAATATACGAGGGCACGACCCAATGCTCAATCTGAGAAACACTGCCACTTCTTCGAACGATCGCTTAAAACCTATTTATACACCGAACTGCCATCCCGTCACTGGTATGGTCATCGGGTTTTGACGCGAGTGACGCGCGCGAGGGTGTCACTGACTCACCTGAACTGAGCGTGACAAAGCACGCCAAGGCTACCAGAATCCCAGCGAGGTGGGTGGAGGGCCTCAGGCACCGTAATGAATCCATTTTCCTGAGTAAAACTCCTCCTTCAATCCAGGACAAGGTCTCGCCAGGAATGGGCCCCAGCGGACTGCAGCGCCTGGCGTTAGGTTCCCCGGTTCACCACCTAAATACAGACACGACGGGTCAGAAACGCAGGCGGCACGACACCAACGCTTGAAATTAGCAGAAAAACACCATCGACATACGTACTCTGAGCTCCGATAAAGATGTAGACTTGTAGCAAAATCCACTTTGCTCTACGGAACGTCCAAAATGGCGTACTAGCAGAACCGCGTAGCCTTTGAAACGTAAAAGAACGGGAGGGGGGAGTTTTTCTTCTTCTTGATTTGATACTGTCACATACATTAGACTAATTTGGAGTTAATTTGAGGTGAGGAGCGTCTTTCCCTTAAGTTAGTGATCAAGAAATAATTCGTGAAGAAAACATGCCTTTTATCGACTTGCATGGATAGATGTGGTGCGGGTACGGAGTGAGGAGTAGAGTTATCATGGTGGCCGTTCCCAAACGCAACTTTATTATTTTTTAGTTGCGTTTTGCCTGTTATTTTTCTTGTTATGTGACAGATGGTTATTCGTTTGCTCGGTAGAAGTTATCTGAATGGTTAAAATTTCGATGACTTCGATAGCCGACTTCGTCTATTAAAGTCATCCGAACTGTGAGGTATGGTGCGCTTGACTTTTGACTAAGTGGGATTTTGAAGCAGACGACGTCCAAGGAAAGAAGGACATCGCTATGTTCAGTGTAGTAACACTTCCTCCATTCTCCAAGAAATAAAAAGACACAATTCGTTAGTGCAGGTTAGCATTAAACATGAATTCGAGACGACTAAAATTTGTGTCGTGATGGTAGCTGCTTGGTCAGTGCACGTTTCCAAATGACATACGGTCGCTCATATTTTCCATCTGTAAACAATGCCATACTCCTTTGTCCCACTTCAATTCATTTTCTTTCCAACAGATGTACCAGTTTCAAAATATCGTGACCACATTTTTGTCTTATCTGTATCTGCCCTCTAGGTGCCCTTTTCTGTTCCAGGCAGATTAAAATTGAAGATGGCAGAAAGTTCTGTTCCATCAGAGTCAATCTTCTTTGAAGAAACAACCAATTCGGACCCATTCTGTAAACGAGTTCTTTATGAAGAAATTCCAGGTTCTAGGTATGCTCCTATGTCGATAAGTATATATCTTTGTATTGTTATAAATTTAAGTCTAAAATCCTGTTATTTTTTTTTGCAGGGTTCGCATTTGGGATCTTAGCATTCTGATCCCGAATTTAGCGTTTCTTGTTTTCCTTGGTCTTCGGTTCAATAGGGCCATTCTTAAACTCAGGGCGACATCAAGTCCAATTTTTTTAGCATTCTATGGCTTGGTAAGACTTTCTCTCTAGCTCTGCAAAAAAATGTTCTTGGCCTTGGTGGTACAATGAGCTTCCTTTTTTCAGGTTATTGCTAATTTAATTATCAGTATCATTAGATGCTGTGTGTCCATGACTGTCAATGCTGCTACTGTAAGCGGAGAATATGCAGACAAAATTCTCTGGATTTCTGTTCGATTCTTTCTTCTTGCAACGGAAATGAGTGTGGTTGTGTTTGGTTTAGCATTTGGTAAATACAATTTTCTTTTTTAATATTCTGTATAATGTTTCTATGGCTGGCCAACTGTTATTTTAAAAAATACCTTTATCTCTTTAGGTCATCTTGACAGCAGGAGCAGTATTCGCCACGTGCTGTTTGTTACCTCCTTTTTATCTCTTTGCTTCTCTGTATCACAAACTGTTCTGGAAATGATGTCACCTGACAAACATTTTCATGTTCAATCTAAGGATTACAATCTGTTTGGTCATGGTGGAATGCTTTTCTGGCTATCAAGCTCCACAGTGTTCATGTTTGTAAGTTTCTGTTTTATCAAAGCGCTAAATAAAGTATTAAAAATTTATCATGTTCTACAAATGATAGATATTATATACAAAACTCAATAATTGATTTTTTATTTTTTCAGATTTACCTGTGTATCCTTATTTTGCCATGGACAAGACTCAGAGACAGATTAGCACTGCCAAGTAGGTACCATTGACATTGGCATGAGTTTTTTTAGTGTGTTGTAACTGAGCCTAATCTTTTGTTTTGTTTTATGTGTTATCTAGCCAAACGATCTTTCTACACATACATCTTGCTTTTGTGTCTACTGAATGCAGTGCAGTCATTGGGTTCTGGACTGCTGTTATATGAGATGTGCGCTGGCTTGTGCATAGTGGATATAACAACATATGCATACTTTACTCTCCTTACACCCTTAGTTTATTATGCTTTCTTGAGTGAATTTTTTGGGTATGATCTCCATTTAAAATTCTGTGCGTTGAAAAGTTCTGATAATTAAACTAATTTTGGACATTACCCTTTTCAGAGTGTCTCAACCGAGTATCATGTTTTCATATAAAGCTCAGGTTGATGATCACATGGAGGATGATAATGTTTCCTTACCCCATCAGCAAAGTTTCTCTTCTCTGAAAACAGACTCGGATTATATTTATCAGGTTAGTCACCTTAGGGTAATCTGATTGTGAATATTTTACAACACAGTTGCAAAGAAAACTCATCACTTCCTGTTTTCTTTTTCCCCTCCTCACAGAACACCAGTGTGTACAACAGTACTCAGCTTGATGCGAATACTCCAATCAACCCACTTTATGCAGCATCTCTCCAAAGTCCAGATTCAATTACTGGATACAGCATTGACAGCTGCCAAAGCTTAGAGGTTGGTCCCATCACAACAGGGTATCAACGATCCAATATTTAGGAGGTGGTATCTAACACAATAAGATCGTGTAATGGACGGAGGTAATAGAGATATCTGACGCTGCTTCCTCACCGTCTCGGCTCCGAAATGATAGTTGTAGAGACTGTAACTGGCTTTAAATTTGGGATTGATGTGCTACAGGTGTTGAATCTAGTCGTAAATTTTGATATTATGAAAGGTTTGCTCGTTTTAAGCTTAGTATTATACGTAGCTTTAGTGATCAAAGTCTCAAAACTGTTTCTTCTCATTTAATATTCATGACAGTTGGAAGTTAATGATTTATTGGCTTGGCATATTAAAGTCCACTGGAGGAATTTGGAAGGTAGAAATAATAAGGTCTGTAGGCTGCAGAGCTTTTCATTACTACATCCATGTATGGACTTATCACAACATACATTATGTCATGTTCAATGAAAGATGGCTTGCTGTGATCTTTAATGTGAGGTGTGTAAGTTAGGTGGCCTATTTGTTGTAAGTAGTTGTAAAGAAGTCTTGAACATAGTAACCTAAAGGTTGTCATATTTTTATTGACCTAGAGAATCTACTTTAATTCTTGATACCTGTGTACTGAAACTGATTCCATTTTGCTGCATGCTGTATTAGTGTGAGTGTCACTTCAAGAACATGCAGTTTTTTGTCAGGTGTTGTGTTACCTTGGTAGGGTTTTTGTTACCTTTGTGTGAGGTTCTACTACAACTTATAGCAAAAATACTCAGAATTGGTTATTTTTAAAAGTGCACCGGTGTGACTTTTCATATTTATATAAATAATTAGTGCAATTAGAGCATGTCTGCATATTTGAAAGACTACAATTTGAAATGTCTATTGTGTAATCACAATCAGACACATTTCAGAAGGAACAACAGGTTTTTTAAAAAGACAAAATGCTGGGGGGGGGGGGGGGGGGGGGGACTTTTTTCCCTTGTATGCCCCTTATGCACAGTACATCAATTGTGGGTTTTGGTCAATGTCATTTTACACCATTATTGATGGTGTAACTTCTCTCACAACTTACTTAAAGATTCTCTGCTTATTGTAGATACAAAATCTTACCATTTCTCTTTCTGGCAACCTCAGCATTGTCAATTGAATTTGTGTTAATCAGTCCTAAACTGAATTTTTACATTACAGTAAATACTTGGCATACTAGATTTCTTATTAGTGTAAAATGTAGGATAAGTCTCTCTATGATGCAGGTTTAGTTCTGGACTGTATGTTTTGCAAGACTCAACTTTAATGTGTGGTGTGTTGTTTCACATGCAGTATTATGACACATTCAATTTTCACTCTGACATATGTCTGCATGATTAAAATCAGCATTGTTGGATGAATTTTCATTTCCAAAGGCACAATGAGATTGTAGCTGCCAACCCCTTTTGAAGCATTTTGGAGACAATGCTCATCTTGGTTCAAGGCTTGAATTGCAAATTTATGTTTATACAGAGTCTCACAGTTATCCAAAATTATGTAGCTCTGCATGAGTCCTGTATTATGTATGTGTGTTTAGTGCTTCATATGTCTTATGGTTTATTTTGAACCAAATTTTGACCGTCATAAGGCTTTTTGTTAACAATGCATTAAAGTCCGTCCCATGGGTAGTTTTGGTTGAACCATTTACACATAGAGATTTTCATTATGATTATCCAATGCAGGGATTCATCTCTGTATCATCCTCATAGCTGCTGAATTGAATTAATTTCTGATTGTGTATGAGGGACCACATTTATGGTACATTGTCATTAATACTTGTTAATGAAAGCTCAAGAAAGTTTTTTTCAGCTGTGCCTTGTTGTATTCAGTTTAATTGATTGTCTTGGTATTTCATCCATTCCTAACAGAACTTTGATCTGATTGTCTTACTGAGGTCTTCATCCATCTCTTTAGGAGGCCTGACAGCTGACTGACATCTTAACATTCAAGTTTGACATGCCCTATTCTGTTTGAGCTTTCTTACAATTAACAAGGCATTGTTGGTTCAATATTTTAGATGTGTCTATGACTTCTGCTGTATATCTGCTATATTTTGCCTTTCTTTGTTTATGAAAATTGTGATAAATACTGTCATTTGTACAAATGTGTATGGTACTTTTAATGATTTAAAATGCAGTGTATATTTAAATCTTGCTTTGGTCCTGTACAACAGCTTTTTAGAAGCAAGTGAAGTAAGTGGTAGTGAATGAAGAGGAGTAATCCGGGACCCGCACCAGGGCAAATATGATTATTTTAAACATCCTTAACTAACTGCAGACATCTAATCAGCTTGCATCAACCTTTCATCTCTGATTCACGTATGTACCTTTAAGTTATTTTGCAATTTTGTGATGGTTCTCGGTGTAGGGCTTACGGGGATTTCAATTTATTGACATAAAATAATTGTGTAAGAAATGGATAAAAATCTTAAAAACTCGCTGTGATACACATTCCAATTTCTGAGAACTCTGTTCCTTGTACATGGTCAAGGGGTGCTTGAGTTGCTTTTGTTATTTCTATGAGGAAATAGTGAAGTTTCCATTCAAGATACAAATCATCATATGGAAATGTGATATTTTGGGAATTTTGGTTGGGGTTTTGTTTAGGTAAAACCAGCCGTGAACAATGTGTTCTATATAGTGATCTTTAGCTGCACCCCTTGCTCTGTACTCTCCCTCTTCTCTTGTTTCTATATTATTTGTGTTTAATTTTTGTGATATTTTTTTCTCTTTCTGTAAAACTATTCTTTTAATTTTTTATGTCACTGCATTCTAGTACATTGACGCAACCAGCAAAAATGCTGAGCTCTTAGACATGGTCGACTTTATTTCCTGAGAGTTGTCATTATTCACCTTTGTAATTGCCAAATATTTTGTAATAAACAGAGTACCTACTGTAGCATCTTTGCAGTATGTTAGTAAAGTGAGACGAATGTCATAAGTATAAGAAAGTATTCACTAGTGCTGTATTCACACAATTATGGACCACATCAAGTGCCAGGCCCGCACCACGGCGGAGTAATGAGCCCGGCGCTGGGGTAGTGCTCCCCCCGACGCCAGAACAACACGCCCAGACTGGAACCTTGCTTCGCACGCTCCCGCAATGCGATGTGGCTTGGGTGTGGTTCATGGTCGTGTGAATGCGGTATGTGCTTTGGTGATAACATGTAATGTGATTTAGAAGCTTACAATGTATCGGATGGAGATGGATACTGCGGAGCGACATTTTGTAAGCTGAATCTCCATGAGAATAATATACGTTTGTCAATTGAGAACTGCACATACACGGCTCGCATAATTTTCTCACAAACAACAATCATTCATTTCAGGGGATTTAGGGGTAAAAAGAAGAAATTAAAGCTGCCACAATAATTTATTTCACAGCTGGTAGGATCAGAGTAACATTCAATCACAACCCATTCCATATCAGTCCTGCCCCTCTCAAATCTGACAAAAGAAGCAGAAACTGCTCAAGAAACTGCCTACAACTATTTCTGAGGTCACTTCACATTTTCTTTCCTTAATAAAATCCGTTGGGGGGGGGGGGGGGGGGGGCATACAAGTATGATCCTTGCAATTCTTGTTAATTAAAATTAATCTAAATTGTGTTGGCATACCATTCTAGAGACTATCCTGCATGTTGAATCAAATAGAATGTAGGACACTCACAACTAGAAAAAAAATATGTGACAGCATACTGAAATACAAAGTACATAACAAACAAATGAAAACAAAATCAGTTAACAACATCGCACAAAACTTGCAATGGGAAAGGACACAGTCAACAACTATGACTCAAATAAATAAATAAATAGTTTTAAGCATAATAAAAAAGCTTGAATCAAGCCTACAACATTACATGGGACACAAATAGCCATGTGAAAACAAGAAGGCCTAAAGCGAAAGCCTTGAGGAATGTGACAGGTAAAACCACTTCTAGGATATGCATTCTTGAAAATTCTTGGGTTTACCAGTTACTTGTGTGCTTGTGTCAGAGTCTAACAACTACTTTCGATACTAAAGATACCAGATACACATGACAGTGATATGAATCAACAGACTTCATTGTCAATATGGGGCTTTCCTTTAAATTTAGAAAGAACTTTATACGAAACAAGTGATGTAAAACTAGCATCCAACGCACTTATAAGGATGGCTTATTGAGCAAACATTACACTTTTTAGCACTTTTGCAAAATATGCATTTGGTACTCAACAACTATTTGGTTTCCTTTAAATGACATTATTGACTAAGATAGGCTTAAACTTAGCTGTAGGTGATTGCTTGATCCAAAAACTACATTATGAGAGAAAAAACAAATCACAATTAAACCTAAGGCAGATCCAATTTGCTTTGGTAAACAGCCCTTTAGCCCACCACTCGAAAATGAAGATAATAATACAGAGTTTGTATGTGGTTTACAGAACATAATTGTGTATCTATAGTGGTGGAGGAAACATCAAAAGTTTGCATCCTTGTTAAACCATTGAAGTAGTATTATCAAATGGGCATGCATAACACAGACACAACCAAGAAAACAATATACATAAAGCTTTCCCCATAGGGGTGTTGAGCAACTCGTGCAAATACAAATTAAATAATAACATTAATAAAGCAATAGACGTGTCCTACTATCTCACTGAATGGTGGTCTACCACACTGAAGCTTTTCTTCTCCAAATTTACTAGTCTAAACAGAATTTGTGAGCACCAATCATCAAACCGAAACCCTACTGGATAGGCAAAGACGACCCATGATTCAGGGTGCACATAAATCTTACAAATGGACGGAAAACTTTCCAATTTAAAGGCACAGACACAGACTGCTCTTATTTAGGCACAAAAGTAATACTTGAGCAACACAAACTGATCATAAATGAACATTTGAGAAAATCTCTGACTATATATCTAAATCCAGATCAGTTCAAAAAAATATATCCTACAATTACAAATATAGTACCACAGAAACTGATGTGGTACTCGAGCGTTCAGAAAATATGTTACATTTTATAGTGTCAAGGATACAGACCATTGACATTTCTGTACCAAATCAATGTGGAATGTAGTCAATACACTAAAAGGTTGAAATTTTCAAGACACAATTTAAGAAAGGATTCAAACACCCCTACAGACGTCAAACTACCACACAATGGACGGAATGTATCACCAAAAAATGAGAAGAAAAAAAAAAGACTTCTTTACATGGGTCAATTTCTTGAATCACCTAAATTATATAGCAGACAATCATTTCGTTTTCTAAAATTCCACAAAATTTTTATGATTGAGTGGTAAAATCAGAACAATCATAGAGAAACAATTGGTTGACACAGTGCCAAACTTTTTTAAAAAATATAAATATGTCTATAAAGGTAGATAGATTATATGTATAAAAAACAAAACAGAAAACCCAATAGTTTTTTCTGTTAATGACGCCAATCCTTAATAAACTTTGTTATTTGACTAGAAATTTATAAATCAGGCACAGGAAAGCAAACATCAATAGACAAACGTGGATGAACCTATGCCATTTATGTCCAAGATTCTGATTACCGAACACAATGAGCAGTCTCATCACAAAGGCAATCCATGCCTGTTCTTTTCAGCATTTCACAACCGGAACACCTAACTAGTGCCAACTTGAAGTGCTGACATAGCATGACAAGGAACAGTGCATGAAATGTGCAAAGCTACAATAAAAATGCTCACTGGTGTGGTTTACTAAGAAGGTGAGCATTAAAATCATAAACCGACGAACAATGTTCCCCACAGATATTACATTTCCAGGGGTTTGTATCAGAATGGCAACCTTTGTGAAGGAAATACAAAGTTTGGTCTGGAAATGCAATACCACAGAAGTTACACTGGAGTTTAGGTGATAGTTGCCAAGATGTAGCATTATTTTCCAGGCCTGGATCGGGTGATGGGCCATTGGTAATAGTACGATTTACAGGAAGAAGCTCAGGTCGAGGCCTTGACAGCGTTTGCCGAGCACGCTTCCCATCATCACGGAGAAGACTTTTCAGAGGAGACACCTGTTGGAGCAAATATACAACAATGCCAACATGATCAGAGGTCAGGCTGAGAAATAAGCATTAAGCGGAAAGAGTACCTTGATAAGTCTTGTGGCATTGATAATGTGTCCAGGCTGTTCATTTGCTGCCTTGCTTGTGGTTAGGTTGACAGCACCATTCTGACAACTTTGATCATCATCTGCCTCTTCACCACTTCCACTGCCACTTCCACAACTTACAACCCCATCAGACAATGATTCTAGTTTTACAGGGACAAGAGAAACTGGTGGGGATATATTTCTCAGGGAATCATTGGCTGAGCTGCCATTCAAGTTGAGATCTGGCGAGTCCCTCCGTATGGATGACACATTAGTGGTAGAACTGGCATTGATTGCAGTGAAACTTGTTGAATCGACAGACTGCGGTGAACTAGGTTCAGCATTCACATCACCCCCTCCATTGGCATGTTCACTCTAAATACATGGATGGGGAGAAATGCAAGTTATTGAGCAGAAAAGTAGATGTGAAAGACATAAAGATTAACAATATACATATAATTTACCTGAACTGGTGAGTATGCTCTTGGGGGATCAGGCATAGATATTTCAATGTGAGGCGTCAAGAAATGCATGGGAGGCGTCCTCTCTCCAGGCTCACCTTGGCTCGCACCTAGTGCACCTGCAATAGCACTCCCAACTGTGGCACCAAGGTGACCATTCACAGTAGGATTTGAACTGTGTTCAAGTCCCAGTGAAGGACCAGGGTTATCAAGATCGATTCCATGCCTGGAGAAAAAAAAAAGGAAGGCTAATGAGAGATTGCACATCAACTTTGAGGGCCACAGGCTAAAGTCCAACCCTTGTCCATGCCCTTCCTCCATCTGCACAACACTGAAGAGCCAACAAACCTATTGTAAAAATGAACTCTCAGACTCTTCATTGAAGGAGCCTGATATGCACAAAGAGGGCAGGATTTAACCATGTCATGCTGGCCAACATGTTCATTTTGGAAATGAGCACGCATTGCAATTTGCCTTTGAAAGCCACGGTTACAGATAGGGCAGTGGTACGGCAGAGTTTTGGTGTGAGTAGTGAAGTGCTCTGCCAAATGATCCTTACGAAAGAACCTACAGGAAAAATAGGAAATGAAAGTAAATTAGGAAACAATGCTATGATAAATCTGTGAGATCAAATAGAAGGAACTCTTCAGTAGATACCTTTTTTGACAGACTCGACACTCATAAGGTTTGACTCCAGTGTGTCTCATTTTGTGACGACGCATGTTAGCTCCATTTGAAAATTTCATATTGCACACATCACACTCGAACATTTTGCGATTATGTTGATCAGGTGAAGTGTCACCACCTTCCCCAACTAACCCTAAAAACAAACAAAATGATGAGTCTAGTTCTTTATGGCCTTGTTTCCAAATGGTGACAAAAACCAGCATCAGTGCTCGCTCACCATTCTCACTGCTACACTCTGCCAGATGAGCAACAAACGTAATCCTATTTGGCGTGTCAAAATCACACCGTGGACAACGAAGCAATCCTGAATCACTACAGTCATCGTCACCAAGATCTTCACCTCCAGAATGACGCCCATCACTCGTGTCCAGACATGTGTCTATCGAAAGCCCCAGGCCAGGGACTGGGCCAGGGGCTCCGCCTCCACGCATATCCACACCAGTCATATTCACCTGATACAGAACACAAAACACACCCCATGTAGCTACACCTACCTCAGGGATAGAAGCCAATCCCAGCAAACTGCAAAAGTAATCACTAACTGGCGCAAGATGTAAAGGGACAGACCACAAGGGCCACATGGAAAACAAAATGAAATGAAACCAAGTTCTGTAAACGGAGAAGGGCACACACTGCCAAAACTGTGGAGCCTGAACTTTGGCACCCAGGGTAGGGAATGTATTGTAGGTGGTGGCAACCGGCAAGGCACTGACCATGTGCTGGTCAGCGGGAGGCACAGATGCTTCTTGTCTCCTGTCTCCTCTTCCTCCTCCTCCTCCTCCTCCTCCTCCTCCTCTCCTCCCTCCCCTCTCCCTCCCTCCCACCCAACCACTCCCCTCCCGGTCCGGCCGGCCGATCCGCTATTCCACCGATTCCACGGGTCCACAGGACCCGGGCACCGACCAGCATCCCTTTCTTAGTCTTAGTCTGCCCTATCCCGGCCCGGCACACGCGCAGCGCCCCCCCCCCCCCTCCCTCCCAGGTAGGGTAGGGTAGGGTAGGGTAGGGTAGGGCTTTGCCGGGAACTGGGCGCTGACCTGACCCATCTCTCCGGTTGCCCCCTGCCCTGCAGGCTGTGACCTGTCTCAACAAGCACTAAGCCCCCCCCCCCCTTTTTTTCCTCCCACCCTCCCCTATTCCAACTGCCTTCACATACCTGAGAGTAAGGGAGTACCAAGATAAGCTGCTTTATTTTCACACAGCCAAAAATAAAAATTAAAAAAAAAAACAACATTAGTGTGCTTCTACTCTAGAGGAGGTTTGCCTGCAGGGCTCCACTATCTCCCCTTCATTAGCTGCACAACAAATTATAATTTAAATCAAAGATTTATTGGTTGTAGAAACATGTAGTGGCATCATTTCTCTCAAGTAAAGTGAGGAAGGAACAGTTGCAAAAGGCCAATGATCTGGTGAACAGCCACCACCTCCAGCGGTTGCAAAGACCACAGGAGCATAATTTGGTCCAGCCTTCGTGTGTATTTTATTGTGTATTACAAAACATATGAGTTGGGAAAATCCCTACATAGGCAGAACAGATGACAGAGTTTTTGCCAGGCACCTCAGGCTAGCTCAAAAGCGTCGAACGTCAAGGCAATTGAAAGCACAATGCACGACTGGTCAAGCGTTTTCTATTATCCAGAATGCAAAAGTGCTTTATCACAAGTTCCACAAAGCAGCTAAGTGTCTCGCCTTTGAAAGCGGTCTAAAGCTGCAGTGAGGACAATTGAAGCATGAAGCAATACAACTCATCAGCAGTGAGGTGCGCACAAAACTAGATGACTACCAAGTCTACTGAGAGCAGTGCTGATCTAAAAGCATAATAATAGCACGCCGTCAATAGCTCATGGTTGGAAACAAATAAAGCAGAATCAGCCAACCCCAAACTAAAATGGTAGTGACATGACATTTCTCTTTCAGATGTCACTACTCTACTTCTGACAGATACATACTTTGGATAACAAGGCGTGCAAACTCTTAGGGGACACCATCAGATCACAACAATTTTTTGCTCCACATTAGCTCCATGAACAAATCGCCTCGCCTTGCAGCGCGGGTGCAGCTGCAGCACTAACAAGCAAACAAACTCGGCGAAGAGAATGCACTGCACTGCGGTCCGGTTTCACATGCTGTTCCCACATCCCAGTATATTGTGAGGGCAAAACGGAGAAAAAAAATCAATAATTGCAACGGAGGACGATGCGGCCATCCTCCAGGCGCCGCTATTCAGGACTCCCCCATAAGTAGGTTATCCAGTACGCTTAAAAACCGGACTTTCGACTTGTGTTCCAGATTCCCGTTAACTTTTCAAAACTCGGCTCGCTGTTTACCGAACGCGGTGAACGTCACTGCAGACGACATGCCTCCAAATGTCAACCAAACTAGCCATTTCTAAACGAGCGGATACTTACATCTTGAGCAGATGACAGTACATCCCGCACCAGACATTTACTGAAACTATTTTGAAATTCCAGACCTAGTCCACGGGCCTACGTATCACTTTTCAGCGTGCATTGACCTACCGGAAATGCCAAGCTTCGCATTTTTTTTCTGCAAACCAGACGAATCCCCTAGAAGTCGGCAACAGATTCACATCGGTCACATCGGTCAATTTTGGCCATTGTACGAGGCTAGTGTATGAGAAATAACCATACCCTTCCAGCTAAACTCGATCCTTATTTGCAGATCGCACTCAGACGACGTTTGACAAGCAACAAATAAGCCGACGACGCACGAAGAGTAAACATTGTAATTAATCTACGCAAACTTTCAGGTCACGAGTCCAGTAGTTTTCCGACTGCGAATGTTGTGAATATCCCCTCTTTGCTGGCCAAACAACCAGCTCTATACTTTTGACGATACTTTCTTCAATAGCTAAGGAGCTTTCTACTGCCCACCACCATGGTGTGCAAAGTTGTCGTGACGGGTTTCGGGCCCTTTGGGTGTCATACAATCAACGCAAGTTGGGAGGCTGTCAAATTGCTGCCTGATATGCTGGATGCCGAGGCATGCGGCATAAGTCTTATTGTGGAAGAAATCCCTGTTGAGTATGACGAAACACTCAAGAGGCTGAGTAAGCTGAAGGATGAGCATAATCCTACTGTATGTGGTGTCTCGTATTTGTCTCATATTGTGTACCCTTTTCCACAACTGTGATTCTCTAATGAAAACTTCTCTGTTGTAGCTGATGATACATGTTGGTGTCTCCCACAAAGCTAAAAATATTACACTGGAGTCATGTGCGTCCAAGCATGGCTACGATAGACCGGATGTGCAAGGGAAAATTCCAACCGGAAAGGAATGCTGTATTGGGACAGAGAAACAGTTCAAAACAAATCTGGCAATCGAAAAGCTCGTAGATGATCTGAACACTTTAAACATTGGCGTCGACTTTTGCACATCATGTGATGCTGGATTGTATGATTTATCTTATTTCTTTAATGTCTGCTTCTTGCAACGTGCAATTTCCTTATAACAGCTTTGGTCCAACTTCATCTCAATTTTCATTCTGACAGGTACCTATGTGAGTTTTCCTACTATACGTCCCTGTGTCTTAATGAGCAAAACAGCCTTTTTGTTCATGTACCCGACATAGGGAAGCCATACCTGCCAAAAGAGACAGCACAAGGGCTCTGTGAAATAATTCGGCTCGCAGTCGCCCAGATCAATTGCACAACTAGGGGAGAGGATAATGCCATCTGATCCTCATTTCTCCACTCATCTTTTAAAAACAGAACTTAATCATGTTGATGGAAGGTTGGCGGTGGAGACTGAAGTAAACTAACTGCCCAGCTTGACACAGCCAGGAAAAATAAAAAAATAAGTGTGTACAGTATCAGGTGAAATATATATTTGCAAAAAAAAAAAGGAGTACGTCTGAGTTATCATTTAGTGTCCCTGGTTACAAACTTTCAAAACAGGAATGTTACAAACGGCTTGAATTCTTGGAAGGCCGGTGCAAAACCACATGTTATTATTTTCTCCAGATACAGAGGCTTGTGTTAGTTTTTGCACAAAACATAACTTTTACTCTTGCACACTTATACACATGAATGCAACCTTCCAAAAGCACTTCTCAATTTTTTAAGTGCTACAATTACATTTTTTGAGATTATCACAAAGAAGTGTAAATACAGTTCGCAGTAAAATGTAAATCTGTAAATGTGCAGTGGATAGAGGCCATACTATACATGCCGCAACACCTGAAACAGAGTATACTGCGGTCATTAGAATTAATATATAAACATTCTCACCGACCCATATATTGTGCTCTAAAACTTGTTTTTTCTTAGCAATGGAATATGAATGGCAATTTACCTGAGGATCAACCGATGAAGTTCATCACAACAAGGTGAAGAATAACGTGGGCAAAAATAAAGTCCGCGAAGGCTCGCTCGGGGCTAACGCTGAAGAACTGCGCTTTATTCTCTGGGTTCACCTGAAGTCTGAGACACACTGTGAAAAGTGTAATGTAAGGAGATTAGATGGTGCTAGGTTAACTTGACAGTTTAGAAGAGGACTAAATCCTCGAAAGGTTAGGGGGCGATGCATGGGAGCATTTGATTTCTAACATTAAGGGGCCGAGATGCATTTACCTCCGAGAACGAAGCAGCTGACAGTTGAAATAAATCCACTGAGGAATGAATTAAAGGGAAACGTTCCAACTAAACAACAGTACGCGAACTGAATTATACCAGTGAGCAGAACATAGAGCAGATACGAATCAATAATTTTGAGTTTTTTGGGGGTGTGAACCGTATACTCATTGTAAAACTTGGCCACGACTGAACTTAAGTTTGCCATTGCTAAAATTAAAGACTGTCAAAGAGACAAAATTATGAGTTTTCGGCGAAAACAAGTATTTGCCGGCTGCTCTGCGTGGCACAAGTGACAACCTCACAAACATAGGACAAGAGACGATCGCTGAGCGGAGTCTTACAGCGCCACCTTTCCGAGTAGTCGTGGAACTTTCCCTGCCAATAACGCCCATTGAAACAGCCAGGCGACAAGCAGAACGGACATACAACACACATTGCATATACACGTAAACTTGGCTCGGAGGACGTCTGTTCCCCAGCTTTTTAAAGCTTTGGAATTTGCACCGAATTATGACTGTTTAGATTTCTCTTTCTGTGTGTGAATTTTCGTGAGGCACAAACTGTGTCACATTTTCGATCATCATGCCTCCATCCTGTGGATATACCAAAGTGAAATCATTACCAGTAAGTGATTTTGGGGTATAGCTGGAGGATTAGTTTTGCCTGTATTTATGTAGATATAATAAATGTTTTTTATGTCATTCCATACGCATCCAATTTTACCCTTCTCTGGGCTTGACTGATGTTGCGTATAGAATTGGGGATTTGAAAACTGTTAAATCTTACATTTTAGGTTAGATATGCCCTTCTTTCGCTAATGCAACTTACATTAGTACTTTTTAAGTTTAAGAGCATTGTTGAGCTGGTTGAGTCATGCTCTCATGATTTATTATCGAATTTGTCTTTGGTTGACATGTATGCGCAATTGGCCCGGTAGTTTCATTAATGTGTTTAATATGTACCTCACAGATATCATCTGTTTGTTGCATTATATTGCTATGCATCAACAATCTACATGCCTTTTATGTTCCTGGAGTGGCTCCTGTTGAGTTCAGAAAAGGCGATACTATAGAAGTGAAAGCAGTGAAAATGACCAGCTCTCATACGCAACTTCCATATGAATATTACTCCCTTCCATTCTGTGAACCAAAAAATGGTACCTTCAACTATAAATCTGAAAATTTAGGTAAGAAATTTTCATTTTATCTGTAAAATTTGTTTATGATGGTTGGAATTATGCTGACCCCTGTGTTCCTTGTTTGTATTTGGTGTAGGTGAAGTTCTTCGTGGAGATCGAATTGTTAATACTCCATATGAGGTTCGAATGGCAGAAAATGTGACCTGCCGTTTGTTGTGTAACTCTCCAGATCGCCCCATTAATTGGAGAGAAAGTGAATCACAAACAGTAATTAGCCGCATTGAACATGAGTACAATGTGCATTTGTAAGCATTTATATTATTAAGAGATATGTGACTTCTGTTAACAATTTTGTTCCTAACTATTTTATTTTTATCTCATTAATAGGATTGTTGACAATCTTCCATGTGCAACAAAAATTGTTGATGTGGTGAATAAGGAAGTTCATTATCGACCAGGATACCAGCTGGGCTATCGGACAGATAATGAGGGTTCCAACAAGCCTGTGTATATCAATAACCATTTGAAGCTTATCTTGTACCATCATTCACATTCTGGGTAAGACCTCGATTCAGGAAGGAGGCCTGTGGTAATCCTCTTGTAGATACAGTATTTCACACTTTGTTATAATTTTTACAGTGACACATTCAGAGTTGTAGGGTTTGAGGTTGAAGCTCAGAGTATCAGTTCAGAATATATGAGGTTCAATGGAGACTCGTGTCGCTTCCCAGAACAAGCTGGTGGACAGTTAGTAAATCGGGCAGGTGGTACAAGGTTGTTCTTTACATACTCTGTCGAATGGCGTCCATCAGATGTAGCATGGGCATCACGTTGGGATGTTTATCTGGGTATGAGTGACGTCAAAATCCATTGGTTCTCAATCATTAATTCCTTAATGGTGGTTTTCTTCCTATTTGGTAAGTGATTATGTTTCTTTATATGCTAAATTTTTATCACCAATATCCTTTGTGACTATGTCAAATCTTTTGTATATCTTCAGGAATTTTAACTATGATCATGGTCAGAGCACTCCGGCAAGATATCGCCAGATACAATACTTATGAAGCACTTGAGGAAGCTATTGAAGAAACTGGTTGGAAACTTGTGCATGGTGATGTTTTCCGACCACCTAGATACCCCCGTCTTTTTGCTGCTGTCATAGGGTCTGGTATTCAAATATTTTTCATGGCACTATATACAATTGGTGAGACACAATCAGAGATTGATGCTTTTAATTATATTTAGTCAGAAACAAACTGTATATCTACACCTTTAATTCTTATTTCTCTTGTTGCCAGTATTTGCTACCCTTGGAATGCTCTCTCCTGCATCACGTGGAGCATTAATGAATGCTGCCATTTCTCTGTACATCTTGAAAGGACTTATTGCCGGTTACTATTCTGCTAGAGTTTACAAAACCTTGAAGGGTAGGGAATGGAAAAAAGCAGCTTTTCTGGTAAGGCACATGCCAACAATTTTCTAAACTTCATTCTTTTATATGCACTTCAAAAGATGAATACTTTGTTTCAGACTGCAACCTTGTACCCTGGCATTGTATTTGGCACATGCTTTTTCCTCAACTTCTTTATTTGGGGAAAACATTCAAGTAGTGCTGTTCCATTTGGAACCATGGTGTGGCTTATGTTTCTGTGGTTTGGAATTTCATTACCTCTTGTTTATTGTGGCTATTACTTTGGATACCGAAAGCAGCCATATCAACATCCTGTTCGTACAAATCAAATACCCCGACAGGTGCCTGACCAATTGTGGTATATGAATCCAATCTTCTGGTAAGATATTTTGAGTCACTGTTAATATTTTATGCTGTTTAATGTTCACTTCTATCATTCAAATGTTTAAATTCATTTCAGCTCTTTGATGGCCGGTGTTCTTCCATTTGGTGCAGTGTTTATTGAACTTTTCTTTATTTTTACTGCAATTTGGGAAAATCAATTTTATTACATGTTTGGATTCCTATTTTTGGTATTTACCATTTTGGTTGTATCAGTTTCTCAGATCTCCATTGTTATGGTGTACTTCCAGCTTTGTGGGGAGGTAAGTTCAAAGCATTACATGTGACCCTGCACTTATTATTTGATGAACTGTGCTTCTTAAGACCGTCTTTTCCTCCCCATTTTACAGGATTACCGATGGTGGTGGCGCTCCCTCGCGGTATCAGGTGGATCAGCAATTTATGTGTTTGGATACGCCATATTTTATTTCTTCACTAACTTAGACATCACAGAGTTCACACCTACTCTCTTATACTTTGGGTATACTGCACTCATGGTTATTACATTCTGGCTGTTAACAGGAACTATTGGATTCTTTGCTGCTTACTTTTTCATTAGAAAGATCTATGGTGCTGTAAAGATAGATTAGAGAATGGTACTGGTGGCTTGGAGTGGCTATCCACTGAGTGGGGCCATGATTTTATTGACAGACTTGTGCATGATAAAAATTGTGTAACTCTTCAGTAACTATTACATTTGTACATATTTTGTATATATAAATAGATATTTATATTGTACTAATTAATGTTGTATGAATTTAACAGACAAGTGGTGTGCTGTCAGAGTCATGGGTCTGCTTGCAGAGATTTAGTTCACCTGGCATTACCGTCAAAGTAACTTTTTTCTGCAAAAGGACATCCTGTGTGCTGAGACCAGGCTTACCAACTAAGTACATGGACTTGGCTAAACTTCTTTCTGATCTCTGTGATACGTAGGCATTTAGCCATTAATATTAAGTGCAGTTGTTTTGTGTTTTAAAAATTTGAACTGACCATTCCACAAGTGTCTGATACTTGCTGATTTGTTTCAAGAAGATTCTTTTTGAGGATCGATGAAGACTTTCTTACAAAAATTACTATGTGGTATGGTTACACAGGCTACTAGACAGCATGTAATTGTCAGTTTCCCATTATTGTTTGCATGTTCACCTGTTGTATATGTAATTATAAATGTTAAAGTGAGTATGTGTAAATTTTAAGTTGATGCTACGGGGAAAGATTCAGCACTAAGTTTATCACAAATAAGGAAGGAAATTCAGAATTTTCCCTTTGTTAATTTATATGGTTGAAATGGTAATGCAGTCTCGTTTCAGTTTAATTAATTTATTCTCAACTTGTTTTGCTTTCCAAGTAGAAATGTTTTAAATCATGTTCTACAATTTTAATATGATGTTAGTGAAGATCCCTGGGGTATTCACTCAAGACCGATATTTTTTTTTTCAACCTTATTGAAACATCACATGACTGTGTGATAGCTGTTGTAGTGCCATTGTACGTATGCATATCGACCTTCATTGAACTTTCCAGCTCAAATAAATCATTTCTTTCTCAATATCGCCTTAGTAATTTACCCAAAAATATGGAATTTTTGAGGCATTATGCCCCCCAGGCAGACCCTCTAGTACCAACTGTAAGACTACTTCTGCAATAGCAAGCACGCTCGTGGTTGAGTCACGGGCGTATGTATATCAGCAATCAAAATGTTTTAACTTTCACAGCGAGTTTATTCATCAATTTACATTTTAATGAACAATTGTCAGAATGATATAAATTTATATTTAGTAAGAGAATCAACTGTAACAAATTTGTCATTGGTTGAAAAAAAAGAGGGGCGGGAGGGAGAAAGAACGTCTACAAAAGGCAAAAGGGATTTCTATGACAGTGTACAAGAACCAAAGTTAATGACTAAAATATGAAGACACGCAGTCCAACAGCTCCACAAAAACTAAATTATAAAAGAAAATTTCATAGTCATATATTTCATAGTAAAGGCACTACATACATATTTTCACATAGACCCACAATGAACACATATAATACATCCCTTTAACTTTACCAATCCTGCAAATATTCTTACGTAGAAAAAGAAAAAAGTATACTATCAATGCCATGATGTGTTGTTCCATTTCACAGTTCTTGCATGTAAGGCATGAGGTTTCCAACCTTAATGCACACAATATGCACAATGGACAATTGAGCACAAATACTAAAACCACTAATAAGGGAACATCATCCTTTAAGGTACGAAACTAGTAATGAAAACCGACATCAGCTAAAATGGAACTCAGATTTGAGTGACTGGAACTTTCCAGTGACAATGTTTTCAACATGAATTTTAAAACTAAGATTATGATAAGCCTTCATCAAGCCAGCAGAGAACAACAGAATCAATTCTAGAAGAACAATATAACACATTCTGTGCCTTACCTCAATAAAAGTACGAGACAAACCAAAGCCAATCGGTAGCTATGTTAATTTAAAGAATATATGTACATGTCTTATACAACCTAGGAAACACTATGAATTACATGCATGAGATTGACACTGAACAACATAGCATGACTCCTATTCAGAATGCTCGCCTGGTAGAGAGACAAATAACCAAAATAATTTAAGATACAAGGTACACAGCTACTGGTCTCCCTACCCTGTGAATCATCAACCAGCCGAGTGCAGCAACAACAAATCCCATAACTCACAACCCCATAACGAGTCCCTCCCCTTACGGTTACAACAGCCTATCACTGGCTGGCAGGTACGAGGTCGGGTTGGTTCTGTCGGGAGACCACTACGATTCGAGGCATGGCGGGATCTGTGATGGGGACGAGTCCTACCCCGGGAGAGCCGCTCGCTGCGGTGGTGGTGGTGGCGGTGGCGGGCGGTGGCGGCCTGGGCGGCGCCCGAGGCCGCGGCCGTCACGCGGGTCACTCCCTGCGTCGCGCCCGCCCCCGACAACCCCACAACGCTCACGGTTTTCTGTCCCATTTGGAGTTTTAGCGGCTGTCCAGCAATCTACAAAAGTGGAAAAAAAAAAAAATTAATCAGGGATACGTAAACTAAAAATAGTATCATACCACCAGTGATATCTGAAAATGTGTTAACATACCTGCCCTTGACCAGGCATGGAGAGAATCTGTCCAGGGCTGATGATAGTCGGAGTGCCACCCACCCCAGGTTTGCCTTGGATGGTGACCGTTTTCGCAGGGCCCCCTTGCTGGCCGGGCACAGTGATGGTGATGGGTTTGCCGCCCGCCGCGCCAGCCTGGGCCGCCTGGGCCGCCTGGCCGGCAGACATCACGATCATCTTGACCCCTTGCTGACCAGCCACCGCCTGCGCTCCCGATACTGCTACGGGGAGAGGGAGAGAGATGTGAGCCCTGGGGTTTACACTTCTAATTCATTTGCTTTGGATCAATGGAACAAAAATTAGATACTGTACCCAGCCTACCTTGTCCAGCTTGACTGTTCGTGAGGGTTTGAACAGTTCTGAGGGCAGAGCCAGACGTGACCATAATAATTTGACCGGTGCTAGACCGTCCTAAAACTGCCGGTTGACCGCCTCCTGGCTTAGTTATTACTATTGTCTGCTTGCCAGCTACACCACCAGCTTTGCTTACTGAACAGACAACAAGAAACAATAGTGGTTAGTAAAATTCAAGTTTGATAGGGTCATGCCATGGGTCAATATTACTTTCATACCTGATCCAGGATTTAGCAGCTTAACAATAGTTGCACCCTGGGGGAGATTTCCCTGCTGGATAGTAGTTCCTTGCTGTACCACGGTACCCTGGGGGTTTTCAGCTTTCACAGTCTGGATTGTTTGAACGTTGCTTGTTCCTGCCTTGCCCTGAATGAGGCTCATCTTCGGCACCTAGGGTCGACAAGGGCAAAAACAATAGTGAGAAACCATCCAGAAGAACCAACCGAAAGCCACCAAGTGGGGAAACTTTACCGATGCTACGGTCATGCCCTGGCTGGTCTTGACAAGAGTCACAATCTGTCCAGGTTGGTTGGAGCCGGGCCGCTGAAGGAAGATTTGTTTGCCCGGTTGGCCTGGCGCTGCGCTTCGTAAAAGGGTCGTCCCTGGCGAGGCGAGTCTCACGGTTTGGCCTGCATCAGAAAAATAAAGGTAGTGAGACGAAAGGAGTGACGAGGAAACGGGCAACGGCTCCAGCTCGAGCCCATGCTCACCGAGTGCACCGGACGGTGAGGCTACGCGGTAGGTGGGCGAGCCCTGGGCCTGGACGATGCGCATGGGGCTGCCGGTGACGGCGGTGGCCGAGGACACGGACGCCGCCGACGCCGCCGACACGGTGGCGACGGCCACAGAGGCGGCGGCTGCCTGGGCAGGGACAGGGCTTTGAGCCTGGCTCGCCGCCGCGGCCGCAGCCTGTGCCACCTGTGCCTGCGCCGTCACCTGCGATGCAGAGCCGGCCGTCACAATGGTGCTCACAGCGGCGGCGGAGGCCTTGGCGGCTGCCACTGCCTTGGCGGCTGCAGTTGGGGTCGGGGCTGCGGCTGCAGGGGACGCAGCCGCCGCCGCTGCTGCTGCCACTCTGCGTGTTGCTGCAGCCGCCAAAGCCTGGATGCCCGTCATCTGCGCGCCACCGCGACCCTGTTGGACGACAAGATGGAGGGGTTTCAGGGAAGGGTGAAGGAGAGGGGGAGGGGGAGGGGGACGGTGGCATCGGATGTCAGTCGTGTCGAAGGGCGTCGACGTAGGAAACAGAATGAGCAGAAGGACCCACGAGAAACGCTCATCCCCCAACCAAAACTCAACACTTGATATAATTAACTGTGACGCCCATCACCTCCAAAGACAACAACCACAACCAAAACCATACAGCATACATAATACCTAAAGGAGCAAACAAACAACATAGCTACTTTACTACAAGAAGATACAAATGTAGTTATTAACTTGACAGAAATGTAAAAAAAAAAAATAATAATAATAAAGCAGCAAAATTTCCACACCATGAACTTACGAACACAAATGAAGCAAAATCTTATCCTATAAATCAACCATGTGCATTACAGCTGAACAGGCATAAATTGAAATGCAAATACACAATATAGTTGCAAGAGAGGGACTAGGGAAAAGTAGGGATAGACACCATGGTCCACGGTGAAGAGTGTGAAGACAAGCTTGAAAACTCTACATCAAAATATGAAGTATGCAAGACACAAATATAAAATACCAAACATTTGAATTGCTTATTTTTGACTATAAGAGCTCTCAAGGGTAAAATGCTGCCTGAACATGAAAACTCATTCCACGAGCAGTGACACAGAAGGAACTGGTACTGGCCTCGGTACAATCCCATGTTACAGGATTTAATAATGCATGCAGAAGATAAGTGCAATGGGATTATAAAAATAAGGGTCTTGCTCACCACAGGTGATGCAGTGGGTCCTGCCCCTGTAACATTAGTTCCTGCCGACAGGCTGGAAACCGTCGTTACTGTTCCTGACTTTGCCGACAGCAGACTTTGACCAGGAGAGATCACACCCTGGCCAGCAGGACTCTGCATTCGGATTAGACGAAGTGTCTGAGGTCGCACCATCGAGGGGGCAGCAATGCCTGTTGACACAGGAAGCCGCACTGTCCCTGTCGGTGCATTTGAGGCTCCCGTGCTTACCACAGTGCCTGCAGGACGGACAATAGTTGCTGCTGGTCGAACAGATGGGGCAACATTTTGACGGATAGCAGTGGGTGTAGCAGCTGGAATGACAGATCCATTATATGAGATTAGTACATAAATCCAATAGCTTACATCAGTTTTACTAGAAGGTGAATTTTGGATAACTTACTCCTCAGCACAGTCTGTGGTGCTGCAACAGATGCTGGAATCAGCTTTTGAGGGGATGCCTGGACAACAGCCGGTGAAGCACGAGCTGGACTGGCAACTGGAGCTGGAGCAGGAGCGGCAGCAACTGCAGTGGCAGCAACAGCAGCAGCGGCTGGCAGTGGTTGTCTGATGGCTGGAGTATTAAGCCCTGGTGCAAGAGCTGGAAGACTACCAACAGCAGCTCTTGCTGCTGCAGGCGAACTAATGGGGGCGGTAGAAGTGGTTGTGGTTGATGTGGTAGATGTCTTGGAACTTGCTGTGGTTTGAGATGTTGTTGCTGATGTTGGCGAGGGCAACTGAAGATATTGAAAAAAAAAAAAGAAATGTAAAATAAAAATTTATAATTTCTTTACAGAATCAAAAGAAACTTCTGAAAAAGTACTTACTGCTGGAGTTGAAGATGTTGGTGATATATCATATTTCTGGATTTGTAAAATGTAAGCATCTGCTGTAGGACAGGCTCCCCAATACACTTCCAAAGAATTTGTAAATGCCTTTGCCAGTTGAACGCGACCAGGCTGAGCAGGCTTCTCTGCTTCTAAGTACCAAAGATCCTTGCAGCAAACCTGAATACATAGGAATTGATTATAATTAATTCCAGCATGGATCTGCAAGAGAATAATATGTAAATTTCAATTTAACCAACCTGGTTATTCCACGCTTTGCGGTACCCATCTCGGCCAGACCACACATACATACGCGTGTGAATTCCTACAGCACAGTGACCAGCTCTTGCCTTGGGAACATTTTCTTCATAAGTATCCATTTGGAAACTCTCCCAAGTCATAGTTTCTGTTATGGAAATGAGTACATTATCATAATCTTGGATAGAATTCAATTTTAATTTTGATTTTGTCAAGCAAATGACTTACCCAGATTAAGGCAAGCCAAACTATTTGTGCACTTCCATTCCTTTTCATGGGTAGCTACTTTAACGTCATCCAAAACCAATGGAACCCATCCTCCAAAAACAAACATCCTGTGGCCTATTAGTGTAGCAGAATGAAGGGAACGAGGCAGTGGAGCAACTCCATGGACATTTGGTTTATGCCAGTGCATCGTGTCTACAGATAATATACACCATGTCAGTACAGTTATCTCCATGGGTAAGGTACATGGTAGCAGAATTGTAGAAGGTAGTTACCTATATCCAACATCCACAAGTCCCCCAAACGACATCCACTCATTCCACCATAGATCACAAGACTTGTGCGACCGTTCTTGTCTGTGTAAGCAACAGCAGTGTGAGACTCTCTAGGAGGCGGTGAGTCACCATAAGTCATGGGAACTTCCCAAGAGGTTTGATGATTTCCTTTCAGCTCAAGTACATATAAATCATTTAAATATCTGAAAGTAAAACAATTTGTTGAAGTACAATAATCCACAGTGCAATTCAATGTGTTTAAGCATTTTTCTTATTACCTTGGAATGTTGTTTTTGGGATCGTCACTGTCATTTGCCAAGCCACCAAACAGGAAGACACGATTTCCAATGAGTGTGAAGCTATGGCCAAGCCTCGGACAAGGTGGTGGAAATTTTTTGGGCGGGCGTGGATGGAGCATCTTCCATTCCCACCGACTAGCCTACATGACAAAAATTAATACAATAGTAAAGACCAGCATATCTAAGAGGGTTCAAATTGAAGTCTTTGCAATCCCAAACTATACCTGAAGCTCATACAAATCGGCAGAATATTTGCCATATTCAATCATGCCACCAAACACGAGGATCCGAGTTCCATCGGCAACAAAGCCATAGGCTGCGCAGCCAGCTGGAATATCTCCTTTGCATTGTGGAACAAACCACTTGTTTGTAGCTGCAGGGAAAGAAATAAAAATTGTATGACGAAAATTGTCTAGATATTTAACTATTAAAAATATTCATGAGGCGTTACGAAACTCAAGTATTGCAAGTTCATCCATATATGTTTCAAACCAAAACTAAGAGGAAGGGAAGTCGGGGTATTACCGTTTATTCGCACCGCCGAAACGGGCTACGTAATTAATGGGAGAGAGGAATGGGCAGATTCAAATTTTAACCACCTGACTAAAAATGCCCCCTGCGCTGCCATTGCTAGCTTTCTGAAGGGTTTAAGTGACTTGGGTGTTACGGTGACTCGGGGAAGCACATAACCTCCGCTATCTCGTGCGGGTCGGTTCGGCCCGGCACCAGCGGCGGCCATGGGCCGCCGGTGACGCCGACTTAGCGCAAGCCTCCGCCAAAACGCCAGAGGGGAAGGGAATCCCATCATTCGGCGAAATGTTAAGGACAATGGAGGGGAGAATGAAGGATAAAGAACTTGTCCGTAGTCGCCCCGGAAATACGGGATTCGCGTTAAGAGTTGCAGATGCAGCAGATATCACAACGAAAACCATTGCGGTGGTTTGACATTTGCAACATCCTGCATACAAAGTAATCCACTTTTCACGAGCGTTAGAAGGCAGTATGAACTTGTTAGGAGTGAGTGCGAAAAGGAAGAAGCGAAGTGCCAATTATTTGACGGTGTCGTGGTGGTAGTTTTTATTAGACGGTCGGAATGTTTCAAGAGTATTTCCAACAATTTTCGCAGCAGGGATTTTTTTTTCCATCATGAAACACAAGATGGCGCTACGAACGCCCAGCATAGGCTACCAAAGCGTCCCCCAAACAAACACAAACAAATGTCACTATCAGACAAAGTCTTCAAATCAACGGAACCACGAATGAAAAAAAATATTTACAGCTGAAATAACTAACTTAAAAATCACATATGCAGGGAATAGCGGAATTATTTTCCTGGAGATGGATCTGACAGCGCAGTAATACTATCATGTTACGCCGTAGGAGGCGGCCATATTGGATAACCCAAGTAAACCGCCAAATCACAACATGCAATTTTTTTGAATGTAACCGATGCGCCACAATAGTTCATATCAGACTGGATAGAGGAAGAGTCAGAGTTTCGGAAGACACACGAGAATTACGGTTCCTATTCGAACAATAAACATAAAAGGTGATTGAAAGAGCCTACTACACCGCCATTTTGCCCTAGCATAAAGGGACCTGGACGTCGGCCGCCCAAAACATTTACCTGTGTTAAATACATGAAGTTCGTCCACGATCCCTTCATTTCCTCCGCCAAAAACAACCATTAAATCTTTGATCGCGACGGCCCGGTGTCCATGCCGAGGCCGGGGCTGCGGCCCCGAAGGGTTATGCACCTTATTCCACTTAAACAACGGCTCAGCCATATTGTTATGTTTTGACTGTTCGTCTGCGAAGTTACCCATGATGCCAAGAACAAGTATGAAAAATCCGTCTTGTGTTAATGCACTCAAGGAGGTAACGAGAGATCGAGAGGTTGATGAATTATTTTTTTTTACTTCTAAATATGCCAAGAATTTGAGTTTTTTTGGTTTTAGCGTGACAGGAATAAATTTGAATTTTCGCACGTCAAAGTATATTTTTTACAGCAACAACAGTTCCTTTTTTTAAAATGCCGATGATTTAGTGCAGCGAGAATTTTTCATAGATAGTGAAACGAGGTGAAAGGGGGAAGGTGAGGGGGGAGCGGAGGCGGAGCGAGGAGTTTTTACGGGCCAGGGGAAGGGAGGTGCAGGGTGAAGGGCGTGAGATTTTCTGACAGAATGTCTGCCGTCAGCGTGTATCGTTACTAGCCGTGGCTGTGATCCGGAGCGAAGTTAAATAGTTTACTAGGAATTATAGCTTTCTGAAATCCGTTAGAAATGGCTTCGTATATTTTATCTCTTGTGTTGTCCTTGGGTGTAATCATTCCATGTGTGCTGTCAGCTGACTTGGTTCCTGTACTCATGTGGGATTCTTACAGGTAATATGTTACGTCTGATTCGCTGCTGCTAAATTATTTTCTTTGCCTTGACTGCGTCGGCTTGTAATTTTATTTGCTATTCATCTAATCAGAGTTTTATAAGGAACAGCTGTCAAACTGATGATCTCATATCCTAGTCTATATGATGGTTATGTAAAGATCAATAATATGTAAGAATTAGCTTATTTCACATCCCACATTTTTCAGGGACAATGCAGTGAAACCCAGCAGCATCCCAATACTTTCTAAGGTCACTCAAGAGGAATTCAGGGTTATTCTTGCTCAGAAACTTCAGAATGACCCTGTTGTGATTGTATTTGCTGAAGAGAATGTAAGTTTCCGTTATTACTTGGAAATAATTTAAATCATCCCACCTTTTCTTCTTGATTTTACTTGTATATCAATTTTTTTGTAGTTTAGCATTGAGGACCTGAGCTGGCAAGATGAATTTGGGAGAGGAGCCTTCCCCAACCTTCACAATTTGTCGCAATCTGGAGATGCAGATCTCCTCTACCTTCCGTTTGTGGAGTCTCCCCTTTTAGTTCTGGACCATATGTTTCCTCAAAACTCAGGCTGGAACGAGGCAATCCTAGGCCCCGAAGGGGTACCGATTCTCAGCGAGGATACTCCCTACTCAAATTTCCTGAGGGTGAAATTGGAAGATGCCAAAGTTAGTGATGGCAGATCTGACTTACTGAAACGTCATGGTACGTATATTAGGTCAGATCACAAAACTTAAGTATGGAGATAGATTCATTTATTTTTTAATCATCCTGTTTATAGATTTAACTATCTTCAACATCTACCAAGGACTGCGGCACAACCATGATCATGTTGTTGCTATTTATACGTCTGTTCACTCCTCATGGGTAAGTAATTTATTTTTCCTTGCGCATGGCGAAGTTCTGGTCGCCTTGTACTCAATGCTCATAGATGGGAACTTCCTTTTGCAGCATGTAGAGGAGGATGTGAAGTCCAGGAAAGCCCGAGAAGCTAAGGAGGGCCTTGAAAGGGAAGCTGGCAAAGAGGAGGAGGAGGAAAATGATGAACGCAAGAAGGTGGAAGCTCCCGAAGAACAAGAAGACTCTGCTGACCGCAGAGAAGTTGGAACTGAGCCGTCGTCCTCATCTTCTGCTCGCACAACGATGTCTGCACCACCTTCTCCAGCCCCTACAGCCCCTGTTCCCTCAGGACCACCATTCATGACCATTCCAATCTTGTCAGGACTGATGGTGACTTCAATTCTTCTGGGAATTCTAGGTTTTGCCATTTCGGCCATGATGGAGATAAAGCCTACACTACGCTTTGATGATCCCAAAGGAAAATCCTTGACATTTGCTGTTCAGGATTAGACAGCTATTGTTAGTACTTGTACCATTGTTACATTTTTGCCTGTAGAGCATGCTTATCGTATTACGTACATTGTCTTACCAATTCATTCCACTGAACATTGCTCTCTTTTTTCAATTGATTTTTATTTTTACAATTTATTTTACTATTATTTGATGTTAGCTAAACTGTCATTGAAGGGAATTTAAAAGTTCGCTGTTGTGTTCTGTACAGTTAGAAATATAGATCTGATATGTACCAATCCATGGTTATTCTAGATCATGTAACTGGCAGTATTATGTAAAGAATTTCTCATTCTAACACTATGGTAGTATTGTACTTACTGTGTAATCAACCTGTAAATTATGCAGTAGTTGCGGCCTGACTTGATGTTGTTAATTGGTCTGAATTTTTATTTCATGGTCTGTACTTTTGTTTTTTACTTGTCCAGGACAATAATATATTTGAGGCTAGTGTACTTACTTAAATTTTGGGTTGCTACAAATGTATGTCACTGTAAATTTCTTGAATGACCTAGTTTCTCTCCAGCGACCAGATAGGAAAAAAATGCAACAAATATAATAAACAAAAGTAGTTTAGGTATTATTTTTTATTGTTAAAGTGTAAAAATATTTGGCATCCGTTTATCACTTGAACATTCCATAAGTTGTAAGTAAGGACATCAGGGAGTAGGCATAATGGGTCTAGGGTTTCGGCAACTGGCCCTCATCACAGTGTGCAGTATAGAAACATTATCTACAGCAAACAGACTTAATTTTCCAACTGGCATGGTTCCAACGCGGGTCACACTGATAAATTAGACACACGAGTGAACAAATAACTGTCCCAGTTAAGGTACAATTCAAAATACTTCATTTGAAAAAAATTGTTCTGGGTTATGTGATGTGAAATCAAGGTCCGTGAACTCCATATATTTTCTGGCCAACCCCTTCTATTTCGGTCTAAAACCAAAAATTGAGGTGCCATCCCTAGGGTAGCAGAAACATAAAATGTAGCTTCACTGACCGGCGACTCAATTTTGGAACCTTCAGTCAATCTACACTCATAGGAAGGAGGCTGGAATGAGAACCACCCTGAGTTGACGTGATGTGCGCATGAATAACATTTTGTAAGCTGCGGCGTGCACTTGTCTCGTAATCCAATTGTTGCATTAGCGTATTAATTTGGCCTTGCAAGTCGTTCACTTTCAGGCTCAAAGCATTCACAGCGTCCAATACATTTCTGAAAGCATAAGTAAAAAACTGAAGAAATAAGGGAATATCTTCAAGGACCCACGCGTTGAAAACATGAGACTTACTTGTCATCTCCCTGAGGGCTTTGAGCGAAGGAATTGATTACCCCTTTTTCTTGCAGACTTTCAAGGAGAGCTAAAAGAGAAGTGTCACAAGAGAGAACCCATAACTAATTAAAAACTTTAGATGAAGTGGTATTTTCTACCACATGTGTTAATAAGAAGGAGGCATCTAATGACAATTCACCAAACTCAGCCAATCCCAAGAGGCCTAACTCAGTTTTGATACAACAAGACTTAATATAAAACATAGAACAATCTAAAATGTACATGAAAAATACAAGGGAGTTGAAAATACATGTAGCATTTGGTAGAATAACAATAGAGTACTTAGCAGACTAGAGGAGAGAATACATTTTAACCACACGCAGTGCTTGATACAGTGGATAAAAATAAATATGTTATGGACTTTATAAACTAAAAACACAATCATATACTAGTTCAGCATTATACACAATAAAAAAATGCTCACAACACAGGAGTTTCTAGGACAGCACTATACAAGTGATGGCAAGTAAAAATCTTCTTTTGATGAATGTGGCTACTGCTATCAAATATCTTCCCAATTATAAGAGGCTACCTACAGAAGACATAGCTTCTTGGAAGAACTTGACAGGTACTAGTCAAGGAGCCAGCTGAGAATTTTGTGCTTCCCCTTGGCTTGATTTGTTTGGGTAACTTGACCTCGAGCTCCCAGCTCTTGACCCCCCAGAGGGATGCCCCACGTAGATGCAGGCTCTGTCCATAACAGACAATACAACACTTACAACAACAAAAAGGAAAATATAACAATCAAAGTTTTTCACAAGTTACAGCAACATTTGGGGGTAAAGAAGACATAGTTTTAAAGCAACCAAGAACATCCAAAGTTACCAAATAGCCCATTTATACTGTAACATGCACACACAACTCATATAAGAATTTTTTAAAAAAATCTTAAGAAGGGTTCCCAGTACAGTGCAATTTGAAGGAATGCAAAATGTGCAGATACTTCTTAAGAAAACCACTACTAAACATCATCACAAATCTAAATAAAGTAAGGTGTATTATGTATACTAGACCTTAGAGTGATCACACACTGTCAGATTCAATAAAAATGGTTCATAAATGCAGCATATAGATATACATACACTGAACAAAGCACCACAGAGAACAATTCAGTACAAGCCATGCAGTGGCCACATTTTAATCAAAAGCAGTAGCCATCCAGCTAATTAGTTACTGTAATGCAACAGCTATCATAGGAAAATAATATGATAGATACAGCTAAAGTATTAACAGAAACAGTGGGATAATGATAATACAGAATTTTCCTGGACCAAGTGGGCAGTATCCCAAATGATTCCAATTGTATTCCACAATGAATGTCATCAACACTTCATTGTCTTCTTATCACCTTTTACTAGACTCACACTTAAATACAAGCAAATACTTCTTAAAGTCTCATCAGCCTCAAAGCATGCTATAGTTTGATATTGTCATTAGAGTGCAGCCTCCTCAAGCAATAAGTTTACCCATATACTTGCAAGCCTTGACATTTGAAGGTACATAGAAATAAGTTGCAAGGCAGGTTGTACTTTTCCACAATTCAGTACAATCTAAACAGAAGTGAAACTGCATATTGCATTGCATGGAAGAAAAAAATGCACTCACCAGAGCTGATGGTAGACCGCGTTTTAGCACTTGTGCAGTACGATTCAATAACACGGAGAACTAGTGCATCTTCTTCATAACTTCTCTCATCTGATCATTGATAAAATACAACATGAAGTCATTCATCATTTTTATGGGTCAACAAAAAGGGGACTCAAACACTTACTAAATTTGCGAACTCCTCTGGTAGATTTTCTAAGGTCATCTCTCATAAGAGACGAAGAAATTCTAATGGGCGGAGCAGGTCGTAAATTTGTTGCAGTCCAAACTTTTGTATTGGTGCTGCTGTTGTAATTATTATTGTTGATATTGTTTAAACTGGCTGCTGGAATGGGATTATTGTTGATGTTGTTGATGTTATTGTTGACATTCAAATTACTTGGTCTACTTATATTACTGCTATTCCTGGATACTATCAATTGATGCTGATTTCCCTGGAATCAGGATAAAAGCAAGTCAAGTCAACAATGCATGTATCACAGATGGTATTTCAGACACAATTCAAATCAAATTGGCATGCTTAGCTAAAGTACAGTAGCAGAATTTTGTGGACTTCAAAGTGTTAATTAAAGCAGGTCAGCCTCCAGATTTTGAAAGCAAATACAAAAAAGAAGAACATCACTAATAAGTTCATTACTACATGCTGGGTTCTGGGCACAAAACTTTCAACCTACGAACACAAACAAAATCTTTATGTACCCTTAAGTGAGGAGTCTTAACTACTCTGCTCTTTAAATTGTTTGGTTCAAGGCCTGCTTAAATATCCACTGTTCAAAAAATTATAGTATAAGTATAAAGTAAGTTTAAGTATAAAGATGTTGGACTGGTACATACCAGGTGATTCAGAAACGCCGCAACCCGCAAAGCACTAGCTCCGTCTCTTTCTGTCTCTCGCGTCCGGCCGAGCCAGTAGGAGACGGAGATAGTGCGTCGCGGGATTGCATATCCCAGAAAAAGTGCGGCATTTCTGAATCACCTGATAAAGCCTCCAATAAATTGTCACAGGACTATAAGAAGAAGTACAGTCAAAGTCAAAGAAGATGTGGCATTCTCACTACAAAAAATGTTCAGATAAATTTTTTAGACTAGTAAATACTGGAAGTTACTTAAACAGAAATCGCTCCACAAAGCAAGATTCTCCTAACCGATGTGTTTATAGGTATTTATAAGTTAGAAAAACCAATAGAGGCACAACTGAAATCGAATTGAAACACAAACTCACAAAAGACATAAATCATCCTGAGTTTGTTATAAAAAAAGGTCAGCAATAAAACGTGCAGGACAAGCTGAGAAATAAATATGAGAAGGGGTTAAAAAATATTCATTTTCCATACAATATTTGTCACACAATCTCAAAAATTCTAGCAGTGGACTGGATTGATGCATGAAAAGTTAAATTTGGGATCAAATTACAGTGCATGATCGAACATGACTATAAAATGATCAAGGCGTCAGCATTCAGCACACCAACACACAAGGACACAAGCAAGGAACTTCAATAAGCAAAACTGCTATTCAGCTGCAGCACCCTTTAAACTCATTGTTATGATAGTAATGCACAGCATTAACGGTAATACGCATCAAACAAACAGTGTTACAACTGCACTTTCTTGCCTGCTTGTGGAGGATTTCTGTGGTGCCTTCCCCTGTTTGACGGTACATTTTGTAAAGAAGTGGCAGGAAGACGCATCTTCATCCCCCAATGTGCATACATTCCAGACCGATAAATAAGGCGACTCTTATTATCTTGCGGGGTCCAATGCACTTGGTTAGAGTGCTGAGCTGAGGTGGTAGGTAATGAATAACTTCGGATAGAAGTCAGGTCACAGTCAGAGAGATGGTTGCCAGGGACAACAGGAGAGGATTCAATTCTAAGCCATTCATCTGGTCTCAAATTAGAATTTGTAATGTCAGGGGAGGTGACATCTGCAAGTCCAGAATCTGATGACCTTGGACTAACAGGACGTGCAGAACAACAAGCACAAGTTTCATCAACAGGGTCACAATGCTGCATTTCTCCAGCAAAATCAGTACTTGCAACCTGTTTAGGTTTCCTCCTTAATGGCCTGGCTTCATAAGTTGGTACTGAACTGCAGTATAAGCAGTGAGGAATGTGAGACTGCGTTTTGAAAACGTTGGAGGCGCCCTCAGAGTTACTGCTCTCAGGGCTCAGGATGACTGGATCAAATGTTATTTCAGCATGGGGCAGAGCATTTGGAGCAAGCTCCAGCGTAGAGGAATGTGTTCTTTGGAGAGTCTCTCGAGGAATAATAATAGTAGAAGTTGAATGCCAGGTATGGATTGGCAATGAAGGTCGAGTTCTTGAGGGGTCCAAGGTAGGAGGCAGACTAAATCGACTTTCCCCACGGCACACAAATTCCTCTTCAGCAAGTTTAGACAGATCTTGACAAACAGTAGAGGGGAATGGTTGATGGCCCGGTGGTGTTTCAAAACTTGATTCAGCCGATTTAGAGGTTGCATATTCTAGAGCCAATTTACCAGGTACAGCTAAAGAGGTAGGATTAGCTACTTCCCTGCTAGAGGGCATGTAACACATGAGGCTAAAGGGCGAACTTGATGTGGAACCAGTGCTGCTGTCACTTATATCAAAAGCATCCTGTCTCTCCAGAACTCTCAATGATTCGTGCTCTTCCTCACTGCTATCCGAAGGTAAACGTACAACACTTGCTTTCTGCCACTGAGCCAACCCTACTGGCTGTGGAAAAATAACACACTCTACCTTGTGGTTATGTCGTATCTTAACCCCAAGAATGCCAACATTTTCATAGTCCTTACTAAATTGTCGATAGAGAAGTCTCTTCAGCAAGGGTCTAGTAATAATACCAGCATGGACTAGGTTTGCAAAGTACTCAGTGAGTAGGGCGTAGGGTGAAGCTGGAGGAAGACCACTTACATGAGGAGGGGGAAGAGGTGATTTAGGACTCGATGATTTGTGCAGGACACACCGAATTTGTTGCCGCAATATGTCAACCCAACTTTGCTGATCTTCACGAGTTTGACAAACAGCAACAATGCGCTCAATCAACGGTCCTGAAATGTTTTGAGAAACCTTGCTGAGTTTAGTCATTAAGGCTAGTGAGAATAAAAACAAATTAGAACCTAACCAACTCACCAACAATCTCAAAAGCATTCTTGTAGTTATCAGTACTTTCAAGTTTATTAACAGTTATTCCTGTTAATGGCAACTTTCCCTGAGAAACAAAAAGGGGGCAACACATTGACACACACTTTAGCACAGAGTATAAGAATATGGTTGTGTGAATGTAAGGCTACTCTTACCTCATATATGAAAGCACTCATTCGTTGGCTTACACTCAACATAAGCAAAGTTGTAGGGAATAAGACTAAGTAACGATCTCGGTGATCCGGCCCAACAGCAACAGAGCCCATATGAACTATATCTCCAAGTATTTGCAGGTCTTCCCCCTCCCATCCTCGCACTCCACCTGTGAGAACCTCCAGCTCTAATTCCTTTTGGCGTCTCGTAGTAGAACATGCAGACTGAAATGTTGTCGAAATATTAGATTTGAGTAAAATGGCACATTTTTTATCTGTTAATAACTCGATAAAACCTACAGCAATTTCTTTAAAAATGCTGACAGATCTCTGAGTGTCCCCACGATCAGGATGATTTTCTTCAACATGACGTTCTAATTCTTGTAACATACTAGCATATTTGTCCAATCGACGAAAGGGTTTGCTAAGGCCAGTTGTCAGAACAAGTATACCAGGAACACTGGCTCCCGCAGATTCCATCCAGGAGTTCAGGTTGTCCCTAAAGAGGAATACAGCAGAAGCAGTGAGTAAGAGCATGTGAAAGTTCATTGAATGAATGAATGGATAAGCAGCTCAATGCTCCAGATTTGTAATTGGCACTCACTTGTATTTATCAATAACGCAAACTGCTCTTGGATGAGCTGCACAGTACGCTTGATGAACCTGCTTCATGCGAGGAGCATTTGTTAAAAAGACACGACCAACTCTTTGCTCACTTGATGACTTCATGGCACAATCTTCAAGAGCAGCCAGGAGATGCTGCTGGACAGCGAGTACTTCATCCATGTTGCTGACCAGCTGCCGGTATTCATCACGGGGCACACTGCGGAGTAGGTCAGAAAACTGTAAGACGGCTCAGCAGGGTCATACTCATACAGTCTTGTAGAAAGTTATTAAAATTAAACACAATAGAGTCACCAATACATCCTACCTCCTGGTTTCAACCTTTCCATAGAGAGCATGAAAAATCAGTCAATTTTAATTTAAAGAAAATGCAATGAATAGAATTGGTACAGAGATTATGGCTCTCTTACTCAAACTGCATTACTTACATGTCAGCATTTTCTAAAGGATGTAAGAAGTTCTGAACCAAAGCTTGAAGTTCTGCCACATTTGCTTTCTCTGAGTCAATGATGTCTTTCAGAACCAAATTGCGGTAAGCCTTCTGTTGAGCTGTTAAATCCACAGGCATTTGCACGCCTGAACTGCTCTTGCTAATACTCATAGTTTCTGAAAATGTTAATAATAGTCTTCAAAATGTTTCAAATTATGAAAACAAAAAGTATCCAGCAAACTAGATTCAAGTATCACCTAGTGGCTTGTACTCCTTGACATAATTTGAAGGAAACCACCCTGTCTTGTCAGTTGTGGCAAGAGTTCCTTCCCACCATCCTCCCTCCTCATTTTGAGTGACTGTGATAATGTCACCTTTCTTGAAGCACAGCTGAAAAAGAGAAAATCGCATAGGAGATGAAACACAGTATTGTATCAAATCATTTCAGCTTCACTGAGCGCCATCATCAGCGCACAAATGAGGCCTTGGCTCTTGACAACTGCCCTTTCAAATTAAAAATACTAATAAAAGAATTCTAGATACAACATACCTCATCATTGTTTTTTCCTTGAAAGGAATAGACCGCTTGGACCAGTAGAGGATGGGCGTCATTAGCCATGGTTGCAGCTATATATTACATGACCCTAAAAGCAAGAAACAAAACGTTGACAAAGACAATAAATGCAGCACGATAAAGTGAGCGAGAGCCCATTGCACAGAATGACAGGTAAAACTGAATACTTCTTTCAACCAATATTAGATATGTCTCATGGAGATGAATGGTTTTGCATAGCTGCCATTGATCTCCCTGCTTTTCCTATCTCTTTTTCAGAAAGTTATATGTTATAACCCTCAAAGATAGCCAACACTGTTAGAACAAGTATCAGAATAAGTACCTCGCCCTTTGAGATATTTTATGGTCTTCAAACTATTAATAATGCTACTCAGCATTAAGTAGATATTTAAGACACATAATATGAGAATGACAGAATTAACAACAGAGAGAAAATTTATCAATGGATACGGCAGGGTACAGGGAAGTGGAAAGGGGTAGAGAGGGAGGTCAGTCAGGCAAATAGGAGGCTAAAATTAGACACACTACAGCAGCCCACTGCCTCCCCAAAGTTAAGTAGATGTTAAGGCCATCGGAATGTTTTGCCTACTGATGAACACTTGATGGCACAATGATACAAATATACGGTTGTCTGTAAGAAAATAGGGCATACATAGAAAATTGATAAAACAAAAATTTATTAAACATTAAGAAGGGATCAATGTATCAGCTACCAAAATGCACCCACTGCATTTAAAAGTTAAGATTGTTAGTCAAAAGGTAATTTGGAAAGAAGTTGTCACAGTTGATGTTCAAAGTAGACAGCAATACATTTTAGCAAATTTTAGTAAATAGAAACCCCCATCAACAGGTAATAAGTCTTCCAATGGTGTGGGGACAGAGTATATAAGATAGATAACGTCAGAAATGAACAGCCAGCAATGGTAGGAATGACCCGTCGCTGTATCACCGAACAGTTCATTTGGATAAAGCATAAAAAGACAACACACTAAATATTAGAATCATATAATAAGTGACGCAAAGAGGTTATAAGATTTATTCCGCAAGAATAACTTACACGCCAAGCAGGGCCGATTCGCACAACCAATCCCACAATATAAAATAGATGGTTGCTACTTTCCGAAGTGTAGATAGGACACGAACAACAAAAATCAGTTAATCCAATTTTTTCTGATTAACAAGTCAATGTTTTCACTTAAACTACCCTGCCCCTATCCCCACCTATCCCACTCTCTCCCCTTGCCTTGCCTTCGTCCAGTTCCCCCTTCCTCCCTGCCCTCCTCCCCGTCACATCTGTAAATAACGCCTTTCGCCTTTTCAGAAGCTGTTGTTCCTGGCTGTCGAGCAGAAAGTCAGAGACGAGGGACGAAGCAATCGTTCGAGATTATTTATGATAATTTTTGACTGCAAATTTGAAGCACTTGATCGAAATGTCGTCAGTAAGAAGGCCGGAGCATTTGGCTCCTCCTGAAGTGGTATGTATTCCAAATCCCAACTGTGGGACACCGCATGTTAATAAGGTTATGTGTGTTGAGATTTCCTTATGTTTGTTTAAGTTGAGGTGCAAATTATGATACTTTCTGTTCTATTTCAGTTTTACAACGATGATGAGGCTAAGAAATATTCTCAAAAGTTAGTTGGCATTGTCATTTATCAAATCCATGTAAATTTATGTATTTATCTTTAATGATGTGTCCTGCTGTTTGTTTACTTTCACAGCTCTAGAATTATTGAAATTCAGGAGCAGATGAGCGAAAGAGCTATGGAACTCTTAATGCTTCCAGAAGACAAACCATGCTATGTGTTAGACATAGGTTGTGGTTCAGGATTAAGTGGATCAGTACTCGACGAACAAGGGCACTTTTGGGTTGGTGTTGATATATCTCCTGCAATGTTAGGTGAATATAAAATGTTTTGCTTTGTTTCAGTCCATTGCCTGGTCTTACTGACTTAATTGTCTTTTTGTTCTTAAAGATGTTGCCCATGATCGAGAGGTTGAAGGTGATCTTATACTTGGTGATATGGGAGAAGGTATGCCCTTCCGAGCTGGTACCTTTGATGGTGCAATCAGCATCAGTGCGTTACAGTGGCTTTGTAATGCTGACAAATCTTCTCACAATCCTGTCAAACGTCTTTATAAATTTTTCAGTACCTTGAATGCATGTTTGGTAAGTTTTCTGTTAACTGTTCCTGTTTTACTCTCTTTCATTAGCTCCGATTAATTTGATGTAACAACAACTGGTTGGGAATTTCAGAGCAGAACAGCTCGAGCCGTTTTTCAGTTTTATCCTGAAAATTCGAGTCAAGTGGAGTTAATAACATCACAAGCTATGAAGGCTGGCTTTTATGGTGGTGTAGTTGTTGACTACCCTAACAGTACAAAGGCAAAAAAGTTTTTCCTTGTCTTGATGACTGGTGGGAACATGCCATTGCCAAAGGCTCTTGGAACAGAAGGAGAATCAAGTTCTGTACAGTACAGTAAAAAAAGGTAAGCTCTTTTATCCAGATCCTGGAGGTCCTCGACAGTAGACAGTGACTCACCTGGCTTTTTTTTTTCTAACAGGGAACAACTAGATAGTGCTCGAAATTCAAGAGGGAAATCTCTTAAAAATTCGAGGCAATGGATTCTAGAAAAGAAGGAGAGAAGGAGAAGGCAAGGGAAGACCACTAGAGATGACTCTAAGTACACTGGCCGAAAACGGAGTGGTCGGTTCTGATTCCCTCAACTTTTTGTTTACCTGGATATGTTGAACAGCTTGTATGCCCATCAATGCCAATGTTGTGTTAAACCACTAAGCTCTATCTTTTTTGTCGCAACAAAAGAAAATAACTATTAATAATACAACAGTGTTTTTTATTCTCTTTCATTTCAGTGTTGGCCACAAACACCCAAAACAATCAATAGAAAGTAGTTTAGTCTGCATGTTTTTCTGCAAATTAGTCTTCGTCCTCCTCTGAATTCAGTTTAGTTACAAATGTTCTAACCTTTTTGATCAATCCTGACATCTTCTCATACTTTCCAGTAGAATCAGGTAAGTTTTCAAAGTTGATAACATCACAAATATTTTTGGAAAACTTTTCAGCAGATGGTAGGCAGGTAAAGGGTGACGTAACTATGACAGGGGTGCCAAGAGAGATTAATTTTACATGTCCTAAGTTTGATGGAGATGATTTAGCAGGTGTGCTAACTGAATCATCAAGAGTGCACTCCAAATTAGATAGATTGGGTGTTATATCCGCATCATCTACGCCTACATCCTTGGTAGTCTTATTGGCAGCTCCAGCATCTAGAACATTTTCAGCATCAACAGCTTCATTTTCAACCCTCTGTCGTTTGGAATCCACGGGATTTGGAGAAACAGAGCCACAACGTTTCACAGCCTGCGAGATAAAATTTTCACATCAGCAATAAAAGACCTCATGAAAAACAAAATTACATTTAAGAAGAATAGATGTATCATCTAATGTTAGCCATCATTATTACCTTAGATGGTGTAGATTCATTTGCCGTATCAACTTCCTTCTCAGTGTTGCCTTCAACAACCTCTCCCTCTGAAGAAAACCCATGTTACAACAGTGAAAGGTAATAAGAAACTCGGGAAAGGAATTAAAATATAATACTAACCTTCACCACTAGACGCACCATCTGAAAATTTTTAAGGTCATTAGTGTGTATGACAATGGGAGTACAATTCAAGAATCTGTAAAAAAGGAAATTATCGCACCTTCAGAGTCTAATTCCATGTCATCCAAAAGTAGAAGGGAGCGGGTCTTAGCCTTTGAGTCCTTAGAAGATCCACTAGTGTCTAAAGAATTCATCTTCCTACGTTTGTAGGCCTTTACTGCTTTTGGTTGCCACATGGTTTTCAGGAAATTTATACTATCTTTCTCAGCCATTGGTTTACTGTTTAAAAACTCAGTTTCCTTGGAAGACAATTTTTTCAGTATTCAGTTGTAAAAGCAACAGAAGTCACAAAGAAATAAAATTTGAAAACTTACGTCAATTGTATCAGAATTGCACGGGCAATTAAATCCAGGGTATTCAATTATTTTCTTAATGTCAAATTTATCTTTGGATCCTGCAGCAACTACCTCTCCATCCTCAAATCCTGGGTCAGCCACCTCTACAAATTTTGAATAAAATTGAAGGCATTGTCCCATATCTTGCTGCCATAAAAGCAGCCAGTAAACTCACAGTAAAATCTTACCTTGTCCTTCAGAATTAAAAAGGAATAAGCCAGAATGTGAAACTTTTGCTTCTTCAACCCACCCTGGTGGATATCCAAGACACCTCATCCGATAAATGTGTCTAGGAAGCTGGTTTGATTGTAATCCAAGGGCTCTTCGAAGCCTTTTGCTTATCTTACCAGCTTGAATATGAGGGTACTTTTGTTCATCGTCTAGATGATAACGGCTGAAACAAATTCCGATTCTTAAATCTGTTCAAATGCTGGGATACATTACATCAGAGATAAATGAATACCTTGCTTTAGAATGTTTCTGACTTTGTTTGTTCATAAAAAGTTGACGGTTATAGTTTATAGCTTCATAATTTTTTCTCTCCTGACAATCTCGAAGAGAATGATCTCCTCCACAATTCCAGCACATATTCTGTGGAGCTTTGAGACGTTTCGGTTTGTCATCTTCAGCTTGTTTGGGTTGAACTTGTAAAACTTCAATAAATTTCTAAATGAAAAACGAGAAAGATGTCACTGATATTGACCCCCAGTCCAAAACAAGATTTGTTGGTACAACACCTATATAACCTATAATAATAAACATTGTGGGAAGCACGTTAATTTACTCACGAATCAAACAACACGCACCTTTTCGTAGACTGGAACATCTATTGAACTGTTGCGAGATTCTGTTGGTGTGCTGTCCACTACGAATAAGTCACTGAAATCGTCTTCATTGGAACCCTGGTTAGACAGTTCTCCGTCCTCTTGAACACTTGGGCTGTCCATTGTAACAAATGTCTGAAAGACAATGACCACTCTTATACTACAAAAGTCTTCATGCGCGTCTGGCAAAACCAGATGAATGATAATTATCTGTCAGAAATGTTCAAATGCTTCCAGACCTGCGAACCGAGACAACTTATTCAAAAACAACAAACACGATAAACAGACAAGGAAACAGCCGAGCGCCGAACGCCACCGCTGCTGGGCGGCACGGTTCGGCGCTATTGCAGCGCCCCTAGCGGACGAAACTTGAATTACCAGCACCGGGCAACGACGGCAACGTCGCGCTCTTGCCTCCAGACAATTTTTTTTACCGCTCATCCTGCCCTGTCCTTTGCCATGGTAACGAGCGTGTGACGTTCCGGGGCCCTACCATGCCATTCCTTAAGGACTTCAAAGCGTGCCCAGAGTGGAAACGGAAGGAACAGGCAACGCACAAGTCCGGCTCGAGGCACACCGTCTACTTCCTCAATGGAGACAGGCACGCCGGCGACTGGCAGAACAACAGGAAGGAGGGTAAGGGGCGGACAAGACTGGCCGCGGGCCGTAGGCAGTCCGCCGTACACCGTGCGCCCCCGCCGGGGCGTCCCGTCCGACTCCATCCGCTCCGTGTGTGTGCCAGGGAAGGGCGCGGAGATGGGGCGGTCGGGGTATCTGTACGAGGGCGACTTCTCCGACGAGCTCCGGCAGGGGCACGGCGTGCTGAGCAAGCGGCAGGCGGACGGCTCGCTGAGGCTCGTGTACAGCGGCGAGTGGCACCGGGGCAAGCGGCACGTGAGTCTTTGGCCCACTTTAGCCCCCCCCCCCCCCCCCCGTGTCGCCGTGTCCCTCACCTGCTGATGCCCACCCTGTACTTGCGAAGGGCTGGGGCATCGGCAGGGGCTCGGGTCCGGACGGCTCCTGGTACGAGGGCCAGTGGCGGCACGGACGCCGGACAGGCGAAGGCCGGGCGTGGCTGGCGGACGGCACCTTCTACCACGGCGCCTGGCTCGACGACGCCTTCCACGGACAGGGCATCCTCGTGCAGCGTAAGGCGCTCACAACGGCCGTGCGTCTGACCCCGTAGCGAACCTGTGCGAGGCTGGGGACGTGATTCTCCGGCCGGACAGAGCACCCCGCGAGAGCGAACGGCAGCGAAGGAAATCCGTGGCGCCACCTCTCGGACTTCTCCCGTACTACCCTCAGCGCCTGGGAGGTATGTAACTGTCAGCGCCCACATCACTCCGCCGTGGTGCGGGCGCTGGCAGTTGCATACCTCCCAGGCGCCGATGGTGGTGCTGGCGGAGCGGAGAGACTCCCCAGGCGAACGTGTCCGTGTGTCTCCCACAGCGAACGGTAACTGCTACGAGGGGGAGTTCTGCGGCGGGCGGAAGCAGGGCAGAGGCCGCTTCTTCCACCACAACAGCGGACAGGTGCAGGAGGGCGTCTGGGACGAGGACGTGTGCGTGTCCAGCACCCTGGCGGCGAAGACTGCCAGCACCGGCTCTGGGACGAAGGCCCTGCCGCCCGTGAGTACCTGTATCTGTGCAGGCTACAGCGTTGGTATTGCAACAAAGGGACTTTTGTCGCCTGAGCTCCATGTGGTGTGCAAAAGTAGTTGTCCTTTTATTTCCTTTGTTTTACAGAACAAACTTAAGGATCCAGACGTTGTGGCAGAGGAAAGTCAAAGGGAAGCATTGAAAAGGGTCCGGTCGAAGAGCGGGCCGGACCCCATCTTCTTGTGATTATAGGGGTGGAACTATGCACTATAGGCGACAACAAATCAGTCTTCCCAAGGACAGCTGGTTTACATTTGTATACACAACAACATAAGTATTTAATTGTTATCAATCACAGTACACACTTGAATTCTTAAAACATGTCACTTTAAGTAAAAGAAAGCATTAAACTAAAAGCTTGTCATTATTTCTGATATTTGCTTGAGTCACAACACAATATATTAATAACAGCCAACACTTTTATAAAGTGTGGACGAAAGCAAGAAAAGTTATCAGCAACAAAACTCATAGATCAGGGTAGGTGGGGATAAAAAAGGGATGAAATGATTGAAAATTTATCACATTTTGTAAAGTACTCAAGAGTAAAATTTTGAACATAAAGGATAAAAATAGCTCATTGAGCTTCTTTGGTATTCTAAACCATAATCAAATTCCCTGCATACCAAACAGTTGAGACACAAAAAGATGATAAAAGATGAATTCCAAAATACAAACATTTGGAAACTAAGTTTGCAATTATTTTCTTTTCAATGAGTAAAGAACTAGATTGCATATAAGACTTTATAACTTGTAAGTACTAAGTCAATGCAGTGTCTACATAGCTCAGAATCATGCCGTTAAGTAGAAAGTTTTTAAAAAATATGAATTTCAGGTCCCCCTCCAATCTTGTTAATGGCCCTTGTCCATGTGTCACCTCAATGAAAACAAGGGGGAAAACAAAAAACATATGCATATGTAAAAGAATTTTTTTTCTTTAAACCAGCAATATGTTCTAAACATGCACCAGGTGAAAAACCTACGATTAAAAATTAAAGATTATGCTGAAGAATACTGATTGATCATTATATCCATAATGGTGCATGTTTATGATTGGATAAGAATAAGCATATTATTAAAGTTGTACTTGAATTGTAACTGTAAGTACTGAAGGAGAAACAATGGACGACACAAGTTTCACAAGTGAAAATAGCAGATCATATGCAACAGTTAAAGGCTGCAGTATGGTCCAAAATCTTCAAATCTTACAAATTTACATTACTTTGGCCCATTACAACTGTACAGTCAAAAAGGGTTCCAGTTCCATATTTACCAAAGTCTTTGCATACATGAATATATCATAAATCTCTTAAACAAAACGTCAAAAAGAAATTATGTAACAACACATCAATCACAGATTCAAACTTATAATAAGTGGCAAGCACTGCGAATTAGTCATGATTGCTCGACGCTGGGGCAAGTTATTACAGGGTGGTCATAATGAGAGCAAACTAGGGAAATGCAGGGTTTAACACAGCTCAGTTCTAAGGAAGACTTGAAATAGCAGTCCACCCCGAAAGCTCAGATTAGTTCCACAAAGTAAACCGTAGATTTTGATAAGATATTCAATGAAATCAAAGGCAGGAAATATATGTATGTAGGTGGTCTCTTACTGCCTTACTTTAACTAGTTTTGAGCATCGTTCTCATGAAATTATTTACAAAGAGGCCATACACTTCATGAAAAATCATAAGAGTACAGCACATCCTATGGACATAGGATTCCAGCTTCTTTCAAAATGTTTCAAAGTAAAAAAAGAACAGATAAAAATCTGTAAGTAGCCAAGTTAACAGGACATGCAAACTATGAATTTCAAGGTAGATATGTTACATACTATCTTGAATTAAAAAAAAAAAATTATTGGTACGAACTTGAGATTCTTCGGGTAAATGCTCGAGGGCTAAGGAAGTATTCTACTAAAGGTCTGACAGGCTAAGCTTAAAAATGAAGAACTGATGTCTCAAAGAGAAGAACGCACATAAAAAACATGAAAATTGAAAGAGAGCTAACTGTAATACAAAACCGACAAGACAGGCATTAGTTCAAGAGACTCAGACATGCGTCCAGTAGTACCATCTTAAATCCATGTTTGCATTTTCCACATTTAGGAATTTTTGCCTACTAAGGCATTTTTCAGACCACTGCGAATTAAAAACACAAGTAATGGCTAATGAAAAAGATAAATTCTGTCTCCACAAAAGAGGTTTCATAGCATAAAAACTAAATCTAAATTTGACGCGTAAAAAGTTATTAAAAATCAACAAAAAATTATCTAAATGAACACACTGCCAAAAACCAAAAATAACAGAAACAGTGCTTACAAAAATACAATTTAGAACAGAAGGAGCAAACACACAAGAAGAAACAAAGGATTGGAATGCATGTCTCAGTCCAAATACATGAAACAAAAAAATTACACATAAGACCCTGCAAGATCACCCATAGTTTGTTTTTTTAGCCATCTACATTAATGACACATCAATCATGCCAGTACAGGTCTTCAAAAAGACATCCACCTCAGTCAGTGCTGGTATTGTACAAATTTATAACAAATCACTGCTGCAAAATAATGCTACAACATAGCTCTCAAACAACTTGGGTAGAGCTGAGCAAGTTATTGATGCCATTAGATCTTCCTTCAAGATCACCTGCTTCAATCTGCTCCTTTAATAGTTCCAATTCTCTGATACCAGAAGCAGTGACTTCATACTTGTGACTCACAAGCGATCGATAAAAGTGTATAGCAAAGGCCAAAAATATAATAAGAACTGGAATAAGGAGTATACATGCAGTCCACGCTGCAACTTTGGAGAAGTCATAAAATTTAACCCAACATAATATGGCTATCTCACAAAGAAATAGTAGAAGTCCCAGAAGAGTAGAGAAAGCCCAAGCAGTCTCAATGTACCTATGTGACAGAAGAAAAAGAAAATATGAAAGAATTACTAAAACAGTTAAACAATACAGCTTAACACTAACATAACACTGATCGTACCAATGAAGTCTTTCATGCGGAGATTCATGAACTAAGCTGATTGAATGCATGTTGCAAACAGCATCTATATTTGGTAGTATGCATGTGCTTATCATTAATGCCAACATGTGAACCGCAACTAGAAGAGTTGTGCACACGGCAAATGCAATAAGCATCGATTCAGGAACTTTTGTATCATTACTTAGTTGCACTTCAACCATGGCAACCTGGAGGAATAAAATTGTGGCATTATAAAAAACATAAGTACACCCCTAGAAAATTTCTAGAAGTCGCAACTTACCATGGCAAAACCTGATAAAAGGGCAGAGGTTTTGCTGGATGCCTTAAGTTTGGCTCGTGAGAGTTGAAGCTTACGCCATGAGAGAAACCCTGGTGTGTGCAGCCCATCTCCAGATTGCGACATCCTACCCTGCAGACAGAACATACACATGGTTCAAGAAACCTGGAGCAGAAGTGCAATGCAAACTGTTACCTGGCTATGCCGGGTTCGGCATTTCATGCAAGGTAATTCAAGACTGTCAGACATAAACGCTTTGTTAGTAAACTGAACGTAGGATATGTTAATTGAGAACTGAATTTCTATAACTGATAAAGAACGTGTCGATTAATTTTTTTCGGGAGGGGAAATAAATAACTACAATGGATGGATCCACCACATCAGATCACACACTTGCTTAGGTGCATTTATATTCATCTAAATATGCATACTCATACCAGCATTCCATTCACCCACCACGAAAGATATACCACATCACCGTTTGGCAAACATAGACAGCATCAAGATTACAAAAGCCATGCCATAAAATCCTCACATGATGACCTGTCAGCCAGCTTCATAGTTCAATCACAGAATAAGGGGACAAATTCAAAAAGAAATAATAGTTCAATAAAATAGCAAACCTGAGCAGAGAGGCAGTATTATTGAAATAAGGGTGATGGCAAGATTTTTAAAGGAAACGGTTAGTAGGAGAAAGGGACGGAAGGGGGGGATTGGAGAAAGAGAGGCTTGATGACCAATTTCTTTTTTTTTTAGATATAATGCTTAAGGGTGAGTCTCTCCTCGCATGCTCCATAGCAAATTAAAATATAGCAAGCACTTATTTTTATGCCGTTTTTACAATTTGGTACTGTACAACAATGATCAAATTAGTAAAAACAAGTGGAATACATGTTCTTTTTAGAAATTAAAAATTAGTACTTTTAATAACCACACTCTGGTAATCATTTTTTAGAATCTGCCATAGAGAGTAGGGCACTGTTATGTTTTAACTTAAGAATTAGATTTGGTTTTGAAACTTTAAAGGAAGACACAGCTGGATAGACATCTCATCCTACGAGGAGAGCTTGGTGAAAAATCTTATAGTTACCTCCTCAGCAGCGTTCATTGTGTCGGGCGGGAAATCACTGCACAAAATACCATGTACTCAATCAGTAACGGTTGGGAGGGGACAACACAAGAGAAGTAAAACACAAATGTAAAACAATAACAAAAGGGAAGACAAATAAGTTTGAGAAGGTAAAAATGTGAAGGGAAAAGGGATTACTAAAAAGTGATAATAGTTACATGACATGAGCTGAGCATTGTAAGCTTAAGTGAGACTACATCAACCATACTCACAAACACAATGTCAAATATTACTTCAGCAATAGTAGGCATAGGCCATTAACTACCAATAAATGGTGTCAGAAAAAATAAAAACTAAGTATACAGAACAATTCCAAAATTGAAATAATCTACACAATTATTTTCGATTCCAATTATCTAAGAAGTCAGCACCTCACAGAGTATAAATGTCAAGCAAATCCTACTCCCTGAACTGAGAACTGGAGCTGCTTCTTGAGAGCAGACCGGTGCTCCGTGCACATCGGTGAAAGCATTTTTTTGAGGTACAGAAGACGCCTCTGACTACAAAGACTGACACTGATTCGGGAAACGTAAACCTCTGTCCCAATGGCATCGCACTTACGTCTGCGACCTGGTCCTGGTACGGCTGGCGCCAGTGCCCAGGCCCAGGACCCCGACGGAGCCCCGTCCGGAAGGGGAAGGTGCAGGCCCTGGCCCTGGTAAGGGTGCGCTGGGGCGTCTGCGGTCAGGCATCGCGAGGGCGAGGCCAAGGCAGAGGCTGGGCAGGACCACCCGGACCACACGGGACAACGTAACACGGCTCGAGGCCGCGACGAATCAAGCGGAGCGAAAACGGCAGACGACATCGGATGCAAAGACGCCGCTCTCCGTCCCGTCCTGTCCCATCCCAACCCGTCCGCCCCGGCCCTCACTCGTCACTACACTGCCAACCACAGTACCCGCCGGGTGCGCCGCACGGGTCCAGACCAGACCAGGCCACAGACGCGACCCGCGACCCGCGACCTCACGGCGACCCCCTGGGCCATTGAGAGAGCCTCAGGAACGGGCTCACGGCCGCGGCAAGGCCCCGCGGCAGGCAGGGGCCGTCCGAAAACCAGGAACCAGGGGCCCAGGGGCCCATGGGTACATACCCGCGCGTACGCAGGCGTGCTCTGCCGCCTCCTGCGATTTGTGCCCGGGCCCCGCGCTCTCCAGCACACTTAAATTCACGTCATGCCGGTTAGTTTCCATGTAATGCGGCGGCCCGGCAGGGCACGCGGCACGACTGTCTACGCACGTCATGTCACTGGACGAGGAAGGGGGAAGGGCTGGGCTGAGCTACAGGGAATGCAGTATTCGGTCCTTCGGCCTTTTACAACAGCACCGGATGGATACTATGACAACTTCGGGCTCCCGGTGGGGTGGGGAGGCTTCACGGTTTGCCTCGACGTTCTCTTATAAAATTCAAACAACATTTTTCATCACAATCACAGTTATTCTTGGGAGAGGGTGGAAGAGCATGCAAATCAGCAAACAGACCAATCAAATCACCAAGAGAATTCTGGAAAAGTCCACCAGAATTTACACTAGCATAGAATAGAAGGGTTATTTTCAATATGTGTATTCCCAACTATAAAACAATAAATTTCCAGAAAATTTGTAACCTTGTTGTGGGGCATGCAGTCCCATAGACATGCCTAAAATGCAATGTACATGCTGATAAAAAGGTCCGTAGTACTATCAACCATACCTCCTGTGGTTGTACTCTTATTTCACCATCATTTCACAAAGTATCAAAAGCCTAAACACCTATCTCCCATTTTAGTAAAATTTCTGTTTAAAAAAGTGTAAGAGATATGAGCTGAGGGCAATGACCTCTTTTTCTTCTCCAGTTTTAGATCATTATAAAGCTCAGTTCTTAGTTTGAGGGCAGTATTCAGTTTTCAAAGCACAGACAAAAGCTCTAAAAACAAGAAATGCAAACTCCTATGGTTATAAGATATGTTTGCTCACCGTTGGGACTGCGTAGTGGTAAGGGTCTCGCTTCCACGAAAAATCTTGACCAAGTAAGTGGGGCGTTTCACCAGGAGCGAATACTGTGCGCCGGCCTGAGCTAGTGGACCAGGTGGACATGTGAGCTGGGCAAAATGTTCTCTCCTAGAAAATTCAAGGACCCTGAGATTATGACACACATCAATGAGTTAAGATAAGGTTGCTATCACTTTAGCATACACAGAAAGGGGTACGGATGACAGCCTTAGCTGGGGCTTTAAAAAAATTAATAAGAGACAAAGCATGTCACGACTGGAAATCGCATGGCCATCAATTTAGCTCGAAGGTACATATGCAAAACAGTCATTTACTATAACTGCAATTAGAGCGAGAAGTTGAGGTTAGGTGTCTTCAGTAAGAGACGACAGCTGGTGGAATAATACTGTAGGGTGCTTGATTTCAAGCGCATTAATAAGTACCTCGAACTATGGAATTGAAACACTTTAAATGATAACAACAGATCAGCGGCAACAGTTTGTCATTGCGGCTCTCAGGGTCATATCAAACATTTGGCAAGCAGACAAGTATACAAATAATCTCCGTAAGGCCTACAGCCATAGCGCCACGGTGAATCTAGAATGTTATGAAAGAGTGAACTTACGTAGACTACCGACAAAGTGAAAAAGTCATGATTTCGGCACTTCCAGGAGCGAAAATCTACACTTCAAATATCTTGACAACACATATCCTGTTGTCTCTGGTCTCTCTGTTGTTCTCGCCCCTCCCCTGTGCGCCTGCCTGGCATATAAACAAACATGCCACGGATATCACTTTTATTTAGACCCCCAGTATTTTGCCGAAACACGGGTGATTCGTGGTTCTAACGGGGAAGTAAAACTTTTGGTAAAGGTGTGATTGGGATACATAGACTGAAACTTCGCAGAGAGGGTGCCGATAGCTGACCAGCCAGGACGAGCAGTTGGCACAGCCAGCTGGAGCGGGAGTTTGAAAATTAGCCAGTTTAGAAAGACTGATTCGCCCCGTGCTCTGTCCTCACTCAGGGGCACCAGTCGCCCTTTCGCGATCGGACATAGCCTCCCCCCGGTTACTGGGAACAGACCCGCCAGACTGGACCCAGGGTCAGGCACATTCATTGCCTGGCACAACCCCTCCCGTCCCCACAGAGGACGAAGAAACCGCCCCGACACATAATGGTGCGGCCAGACGATATCAGCCGCGGGCAAAGCGCGCAGCAGGTGCACGGTGGCGCCATCTCGCGGCGCCGGGTCGAAACACCCATGAGGTTTGGTGTCGAGGTAGTCGTGATTAAAAGGCCGACGGATACGCGCGGCGCGAGAAGTCGGCTGGCAGTTGCACGGTGGCGGCCTCTGGTGGCGGCCACCTGTAAGCAGAGTTGTAGCGGCGGTGTAGACATGCTCTTTCGCTGGCCGCCACCAGAGGCCGCCACCGTGCAACTGCCAGCCGACTTCTCGCGCCGCGCGTATCCGTCGGCCTTGGACTTCACGACTACCTCGACACCAAACCTCATGGATGTTTCGACCCGGCGCCGCGAGATGGCGCCACCGTGCACCTGCTGCGCGCTTTGCGCGCGGCTGATATCGTCTGGCCGCACCATTATGCTAATAAAATTGTCGGGGCGGTTTCTTCGTCCTCGGTTGCTGAAATAAGAGGATAGGAGTGCTAGGTGGGGACGGGAGGAGGTTGTGCCAGGTAATACTCTCTTCGAGTGTGCGGAAATCCTTGACCCTGGGTGCCCTGAAGTCTGGCGGGTCTGTTCCCAGTCGACACAGGGGGTGAGCGATATGGGGGGTAGTTGCCCGGCTATGTCCGATCGCGAAAGACCGACCGGCCCGTGCTGGTGCCCCTGAGTGTGAACAGAGCTCAGCGTTAAGGGGCGCGGGGCGAAGCTGTCCCTGTACAACCAATGAGGGGGCAAATCCTAATCACTTGAGTGAGATTTTTGACGACCATCCTGGCATTTTTTTAGGTTTGAGATGTTAATGAAAAAAGGGAGGGGGCTATTATAAGTTAGGGGTCATTTTAGTAAACCTAATTGCTGATGTATGCACGCACGCCCGCGCACGTCTTAGCTACACAGACTCATTGTGATATTGGGTGGTTCATTTTTTATTTCATTAATTTTATTTTTTAAATTGAACTTAAACTGAGAACGGGGCATGGCGGGGCAGGGGGTGGGGGGAGGGGGGCGGAAGCCGCCCGCCGCCGCATTAGACTCTGAGCCGAGCCGGGCAGAATTGCTCCCTTAATCTGAAGCCCATTCTCTCGTGTTCTTCGGCAACTCCTCTTTTTACGCATCGCGCTGCGCCGCTCTGCGCTACCACGGCCACTGCCGCCGCTGCCGCTGTTGCCGCTGCCTCCGCGCACCCGTATTTTATTTGCCATACGGTCGCATCGCTTCATCAGATACGCCTGGAGATACCCCCCCGGGGGCCTCTCGAGCTGCGGCGGCCGCCGCCCCGGTGACGCTGTTTGCGGTGCCGTGGGGCCGCGGGGGCCGCGGAGTGCCGAGGGTGCTGCTCCCGTGAGGCGGGGCCGGGGGCCGCGGGGCCGGAGGGGGTGTGCATTTACTTGTAATCTCCCGAGGGCTGTGCGCCGTACTCGGGGCGTCGCAGCGTCGCGGCACACTGCATATATACGCCCGCTCCGCCTCGCGAAGGCATCGCGCCCGTACTCTCCGCTCCGCTACTGCCTCGCTGCCATGACTCGCCGCGTCCTGGTCGCGTTCCTGGCGGCCGCCATGCTCGGGGCCTTGGCCTTGGCCTCGGCCTCGGCCTCGGCGGGGACTTCGCCGTCCGTGCAGCTGGAGAAGGGCGCCGTGAGAGGCACCACCCTCCGCAGCCGGGGCGGCAGAGCTTACTCCGCCTTCATGGGCCTCCCCTACGCCCGGCCGCCCGTCGGTAAACACCGCTTCAAGGTACGTGGCGCGCGCGGCCGTGGCCGTACCCGTGGCGCCCGACGCCCCCGACTGCAACGCTCTTCTCGCCGCTCCCGCAGGACCCCAAGCCCGTCAAGCCCTGGCAGGGTGTGTGGGACGCCACCAGCTTCCCCGCCAAGTGCCTGCAGTTCGAGCGCTACCCGGTGTCCGCCATCCTCGGGGACGAGGACTGCCTGTACCTCAACGTCTTCACGCCCAAGGCAGGTGTCCGGGCCGTGAATGTGCCGCTGCAGGGGGAGCCCCTGCCGGGTAGGCGGGCCCGCACCACACCGCCGCGCGGCGGGTCTGCCTAGCCGGCACGGCTGCCTGCGCTCCGCCACTCCCAGACGTGTCACGTTTATCCCGGCAGCTCCCGGCCCCCGGCGCCCCCCTGCTGGACGTGGTGGTGTGGATCCACGGCGGGGGCTTCATGTACGGCGGCAGCTCGGACTGGGAGGCCGACTACGTCATGGACCACGACGTCGTCCTCGTCACCATAAACTACCGCGTCGGCGTGCTCGGTGAGCCCCCCTCCCGACCCGCGTCCGTGCTCGCCGCGGTCCCGAGACCCGCGGACAGCTAACACGCCACCGCTCCCGCGCCGCAGGCTTCTTGTCGACGGAGGACGAGGTGGTGCCAGGCAACATGGGCCTCAAGGACCAGGCCATGGCGCTGCGCTGGGTGCAGGGGAACGTGGCGGCGTTCGGCGGCAACCCCAACAGCGTGACGCTCCTCGGGCTGTCCGCCGGTGGCGCCAGCGTGCACTACCAGTACCTGTCTCCGCTCAGCCGGGGTGAGTGGAGAGGAGAGCGCGGCGCCCGGCCGCACCGTCTGGCGTGGCCGAGCGCTGGCCCCCGTGACACCCGTGCTGCCGGCAGGGCTGTTCCACCGCGGCTGGTCGATGAGCGGGTCGGCGCTGTGCCCGTGGACCCAGCAGGAGCGTGCCCGCGACAAGGCCCGCGGCCTGGCCGGGCTGGTGGGCTGCGCCGCTGACCCCGCCGACCCCGCCGACGCGCACAACGCCTCGGCCGCCAGCCGCGGCCTGGTCGAGTGCCTGCGCCGCCGCCCGGCCCGCGCCCTGGTGGCGGCCGTGTCGCGGCTCCAGGACGAGTTCCAGCTGCCCTTCTCGCCCTTCGCGCCCGTCGTGGAGCCCGCGGGGACGCCGGCGCCCTTCCTGCCGCGCGCGCCCATCGACACTGTCCGCGCGGGGCTGGCGCACGACCTGCCCTGGATCACGGGCATCACCACCGAGGAGGGGCTGTACAACGCCGCGGGTGAGTGCCGGAGCGGGCGGAGCGGAGCGTGTGCGCGCGCGGCCTTGACCCGGCTCTAATCATTGACCTCTGACCTCCTTGTCCTCCCGGCCGCGCAGAGTTCCTCGGCCAGGGCCAGGCGCACCGGCTGGAGCAGCTGGAGGAGCGCTGGCTGGAGAAGGCGCCGCTGCTGCTGGACTTCAACCTGACTGTGGGCGCCGCCCAGAGGGACGCCGTAAGCCTCGCCGTCAAGGAGGCCTACTTCGGCAAGAAGCCCATCAGCGCCGCCACCAGCGCCGAGCTCGTCGCGGTGCGTGGCCGAGAGCGTGTCGGGTGGGCTGAGGCCGAGACCCCGTCTTAACCCTGGCTGCATCTGCAGATGGTCGGGGACCGCATCTTCAACGCCGGTGTCGAGCAGGCGGCCCGAGAGATGGCGCGCGCCAACACGCAGTCCGTGTTCCTCTACGAGTTCGGCTTCCGCGGCGAGAACAGCCTGAGCGCGGCTCTCACCGCCGACCGCGATCCCACAGACTGGGGTACACTCACGCTGTTATCACTCCCCCCCCCCCCCTCCCCCTCCCTGCCGCGGGCGCACAATGACCAGCGCCTTTGTCTTGCCTCTGCCCCGCAGGCGTGAGTCACGGCGACGACTGCGGCTACGTACTGCGCTGGCGGGACATGCCCACGGGGGGCACGGAGGCGGAGAGGACCATGTCCAGGCAGCTGCTCAGCATCCTGACCACGTTCGCGCGGACGGGGTGAGAGCGTGCGGCGTGCGGCGTGCGGCGGCCGTGCGGGCCCCTGGAATGGCTCTGTTTGTGTTTGTCTGACGGCGTCCCCATGCCCGCAGCGTGCCGTCGGGGCTGCCGGGGTCACCGGGCTGGGCGCCGCTCCATCCCCAGGCCAGCGACCTCCACCTGCTACGCATCGGCCGGAAGGGCGACCTGAGCCTGAGCTTCGGGGTCGCGCCGGAGCTGGGCCGGACCTCGTTCTGGATGTCGCAGCCCTTTGACGAGAACGTGCCGTCCGCGGCGGGGGCGGGGGCGGAGGCCGGGCCGCCCAAGGACGAGCTCTAGGACACCTCACCGTCTGCAGACGCCACATTGCCACCTTGACTCACCAACATAGCAATACTACTTATTTTATACCGCTCATTTCATCTAGACAATAAATATTTTGTTATACAAATTTTGAATTATTTTTCCTCACAATCGACACCCCTCAGTTCACACAGTTCGTCATTTCGCGTTCTCTACTGTAGCAGCAGTCGTAGGCAGATCAGCTGCACCGCAGAGAGCAGGGACGGGTGGAGGTGCTGCCACGAATTAGTCGCGCTCGATCTCTCGGATCTCCGGGGGTCGACCTGGCCGTCAGCGGCGGGGGCGGGGCTGGCGACAACCAGAGGGCATTACAGCAGGCGGCACGGCACGGCACGGGCCACGGCTGGGGCTGTAGTCATACCTGGGGGGCTTCTGGTTCTCCAGCAGGGGCAGACCGTCCCAGAAGGCGAACAGCTCCCCCACGGACCAGTTGCCTTGCGCCTGCACCCCCGGCTGCACCAGCTCGACGTAGGGCAGCTCGGAGGAGGCCAGGTTCTGGCTGGTGACGCGGGGCAGCGTGGTGTTCCCCACGACGGGCACCCTGCACAGCGCACGGCGGAAGCAGGTCAGCGTGGGGAAGTGGCGGGGAGCTCGGCGCCTCCGCCTGCTCCGCTGCTAAGGTATGCGCGGCCACGAACACACCCGCCGCGCTCCCCGCCCCAGGAATTAATTACAGGCTGCAGCCTGGCCTACCCGGTGGCGATGAAGCTGGCCCACACGGCGACGATGTCCGAGGCCATGGCGCTCTGCGCGGGGTAGCGCACCGCCTCGCCGGGCTGGGGCCGCATCAGGAGGAACTGGGCGTCGCTACCCCCCGCGGGGCCGGACGCGGCCGTCGGCGGGGCGCCTGCGGACGCAACGAGTGAGATAGCGGCCGCGAGTGGCGGCGCGGACGAGAGGCCCCCGCGGTGCGCTCACCCTGCGCGGCGTTCCACGCGAAGCGGTACAGGTAGACGGGGTGCTTGGCGGCGTGGAGGGCGGCGGCGCGCAGGACCGGCACCACGATGTGACGGTCGGCGAACAGCCGCAGGAGGCCGTCCCTGGCGGCGGCGGGGGCCGCGGCGCCCAGGTACCGGCGGCGGAGCTGCTCGGCGGCGGCCCTGCGCCCGGCCTCCGCCGTCGTGTTGAAGGCGAGCAGCGGCGGGGCGAGGCGCGCCCAGTCCGCGTCCAGCTGCCCTAGGAGCGCCGAGCTGTTGAGGAGGCCTGCGCACCGGACCGGGCCGGGTCAGGCAGAGTTCATGGCGGAGGCGACCGGGAGCCCGGAGCCCGGAGCCCGGAGCCCCGAGCCCCGAGCCCTACCCACCGCCGGACGGGGGGACGCCGAGCGTCTGCAGGCCCTCGCTCCTCGCCAGCCCGATCAGGATCGGCACGGAGGAGTTCGCCGCCCACCGCGCCCACAGCTGCCGCGGCGTCTCGGTCAGGAAGCCGCCGGCGCCGCGCTCCACCACCGGGCCGAACGGGGACGGCGGCAGCCCGGCCCAGCCCTGCAACGCAATGCGGCGTCAGCGGCGTCAGCCCTGCAGGGTGCAGCTCCCCCGCGGATGTCGCTGCCGCGTCCACCAACCTGCAGCCTGGCCGTGCCGTAGACGATGTCGGCGACGGGCTTGGCGCGCAGGCACTCGAGGATCTCGCTCAGGTTCGCGTACCTGACGGCGGTCACGTTTAAGCCGTCAGCGATCGTGGCGTTGGCGTTGCCGGAGGCGTTGGCAGCGGTGTAGGCGTTGGCAGCGGAGGTGGCGGTGGCGTTGGCAGCCGCGGAGGCGTTGAGGTTGGCGCCGACCGGGCGGCAGTCGCAGCCCACGGCCTCGGCCAGGCGTCTGACGGGGGCGGCGACGTCCTGCTGCGTGTTGTCCGCCAGGGACCACGGGCTGAGCGCGGAGCCGCTGACGGCGATGGCTCGCTGCAACAGGCCTGACGAGGGAGTGCCGCTGGCCGGACCCCAGGTTTACACCTCGTGGCACCCCCCGCGAAGGGCGTCGGTGTCTCGGGGGAGCGGGTGCGAGGTCGCAGGTCGCAGCTACCTGGCGAGGACAGCGCGTGCAGCATGGCGGCCGCGGCGCCGGCCCCCACGCCCGCGACGGTCACGCTCTGGGGGTCGCCGCCGAAGGCTCGGATGTGCTTCCGCACCCACTCCAGGGCCAGGCGCTCGTCCTTCAGGCCCAGGTTGCCCGGGGCAGCCGCGTCGCCCGTCGAGAGGAAACCTGGAACGCGCAAGAAGACCCACTGTGGCCGCTGGCGCACGCCGCTTACTACGTGGACGCAGAGGGTCATACCCAGCGCCCCCAGGCGGGACTGCACCGTGACGACCACCAGCCCCCGGCCCTGGCCCACGAGGCGGTGCGGCTGCCAGCGGCCCGCGTACCCGCGCGTCCAGTCGTCCCCGGGCAGCACGACCAGCACGGGCAGGGCCAGGTCCTCGTCCACCTGGCAACCGAGCACCGCGTCAGCACCGGGCCTGTCGCCTGTCCTCACTCCACACACACACACACACACACACCTGGGGCGTGTACACGCTGAGGTACAGGCAGTCCTCAGACCCGATGACCAGCCCCCTGCCGTTGATGTACGGGCATGGCAACCTCTGCGACCTGGCGTCCAGGAACATGAAGCGGCCGCCGGGCAGGGCGGGCTGTGCAGAAGGAGTCAGGTGAGAGCGGCAGGCAGGCCCCGGTGCAGCCTCAGCCTCGGCCTCGGCCCCGTGGCGTACCTGGAAGCGGCCGGCCCCGAGCGGGGGCTGGGCGTACGGCACGCCCTGGAAGGCGGCGAAGGTGGCGTTGTCGGCGCCGCGCTCGCTCGTCCCCCGGAGCACGCCGAGGCCGGGGAGCTCGCAGAACACGGGCGGGGCCGCCGCCCACGCCGAGGGCGCCGCCAGCGACGCCGCCGCGGCGGCCAGCGCCAGCAGGGGCAGCGAGGCCACCCGCCGCGGGGACGGCGGGGGCGCAGGGCTCGGGGCGGGACGCAGCTCCGGCTTCCCCATCCTGCAGGTGTTGTTCCCCGCGGGTCGGGGCGCGATCTGACCTGGTCCGGGGCCGCCGGGGCGCCGCCGAAGCCGCGCGGGTCGGCGGAGGGCCGCCTGCCTCGCGCCGCTCTGAGGGTATGCAAAGCGACATCCCCGCCGCCACCGCCGCCGCCGCGAGAGGCGGCAGAAACAATTTATGCGTAGCGGCGTGGGCCACCGATGTCGAGTACACGACACCAAGCAACTTATTTTGCGACAGAGAATTTTTATCTCTGACGCGACTCTAGAATTTTTTTCCCCGTGCGTGCATAAGGGGTTGGACCTGACATACAGGGGGATCATCGTGTTGACCTCAAAATCAAAAGTCTACGGGGGGGGGGGGGGGGCTTCAGATATATTTCGAGGAACGGACGGCTTTTGAGCTGCACGGCTTCCGGGTAAGGTGAGAAACCGGGACTTGGACCGGACCCATTCGGTCGGGCGGTTCAGGACTTCGGATCGGGAGGTTCGGCGACTCGGAGCGTACTCATCAACCCACTGTCACGCTCCAATGGCCCCCGGTAGAGTCGGAAGGGGCGCGGGCGGCGGGTGGGGGGGGGGGGGGGGGGAGGGGTACAGATTGAGTGTCAATAGGCCAGCGTGTGGCACGACCGCGGCACCTCGAAATGAAGGTGAGGTAGGAAGGGCCTTTTCCGAGGGGTACCCCAGAGCTGCCAGTCAGTGTACCCCTTCCAGTCCAGTCACTCTCCAGTCAAAGTCCAGTCAATTTCCAGTCGGACCCGTCGTGCGCCTATAGTATTGGGAGAACGCGGCTTTGTTGCAGCGAAGGTCGGTAGCCGCGTGGTTAGCGAGTCCGGGGGGCGGGCGGCTGTTCAGCGGTTCAACTCTCTGCCGATCTGTGCATTTTTTCTGTCGGCTCAGCCATTACGACAGTCTTTAAAGTATAGGCGGCGCACTGCGCTCACTATCGCGGCTCTGTGGCCGCATCGGTAAGGTGGCTGACTGGCGACCGAGGGGCCGTGGGTTCGAATAAGGCCAGCTCTGCAACATTTTTCTTGTGCCCACGCTTGGAAGTCGGAGGGTAAAATATACTTCCGAACGTGGCGTCGCTATGGCTGTCTGAACGGCCGTGCGCGCTGCGTCACTGAGAGATGTAAGCGTTGGGTTTCAACTTGAAGATTCCCGCAGCACGGTCGGGCTTACCCCCGTTCCCGGGTCCGAGGTTCTCTCGGTCGCCCGGGGTTTCCGGCGGGGGGGCTCTGTGTCTACCAAGGAAACTTGGTTCGGAGACTCGGGTGTATGCTACGGGGGTACCTAGGGTTCGGTGCCTTCGTTTTCGCTCCCTGTGAATCTGGCAGACGAGGACACGCCGTCGCGACTAGGGTTCGTCGTGAAGTACAGCAGCTTCGGCTGTGTACGATATAGGAAAGCCTACCTCCCCCCCAATCCGCTCGGGAGTGGCCGCAGTGCCACAGACCAACCAGCCAGTCGAAGGGAGTTGATTCCGGAAATCTGGCTGGCGGAGGGGGCTACATTGACCGTTGCGGAAGCGTGCCCCTGAAAAAGGCCGCTGCGTCGTGCCTGTGTCTTAGTGGCGGTCGATACCTGGTACACCGGTTCCCATTCGAACACCGAAGTTAAGCAGGAGGGTTCCAGGCGGAGGCCTGGGACGAGGTAGTGCCCACCCATTTTTGCAATTTTTTTTTTCAAAAGCATCCTCAGATTTTTAAGCAAAGCTGGCACGCCCAATAAAATAGCTGGGGCCACTTAATCTTTCTCTCGCCGCGCTCTGGCCTGGCACCTCGCGGGAAGCCGAGAGCTAGAACCGGGCGGCCTGGCTGCGCCCGGGCCGCTCTATTCTTCGCGGGCCGCTGCCGAGAGACGGGAGATGAGACTCGATTTTGCTGTTATCGCTGCCTTGTGCAAGCAACGCACCCTTCCCTCCCCTCCCCTGCTCTCCCCTCCTCCGTGCATCTCCTCTCACGCTACGGGGCGCTCTGTGGACGGGATGAGTCTCGGGGGACCGACGAGGGCCGACGGGGAGCTCCTAGGGTCGGTGCCGCCTGGCCTGAGCCATTCCTCCGACCGCTAGACGATCGCCATGTGCAGGCGGGCGCGGACGGCAGCCAGCATGAAGACGACGAGCAGCGCCGTGCTGGCGTTGACGGCGGCCGCCGCCCTCCTCGCGGCGTGGAGCCCGCCCGTCGACGCCCTGCCCCCGGAGCCCACCGTCGTCGTCACCGGACTCAACAACAGCAGGCACTTCCTGCTGGGCCGGCGGCTGCAGAGCGCGGGGCTGGCCGGCACCGCGCAGGAGTACGCCGCCTTCTGGGGGGTGCCGTTCGCCAAGGCCCCCGTCGGCGAGCTCAGGTTCAAGGTGGAGTAGTGTGTGCGTGTGCATGTGCGTGTGCGTCTGTGTGCGGAGTGACCGGAGTGCACCCGCCATCTCGGGGCCGCGGTTAGCTGTGCGCGGCTGCAGGGGTGGTCAGCGTGCCCCCCCCCCCCCCCCCCCCCCCCCACCCGACAGCGTGCGCCGGTCCAGCCTTGCGAAACGCGTAGCCGCACCGACAGATACACGACAAATCTCGGCCGCCTCCTAATCCTCCTCGCGGCGCGGCGCCAAGTCACCTCAACGTGCCGTGTTTGTGGAGGGCCGCGCGCGCTCATGTGTGTGTGTGTGTGTGTGTGTGTGTGTGTCCGGGCCCTAATCTCGTGCGCGTCGTAAAGGCGGCCGCAGTGTGCTGATAAGACTACCGGTAAATTACCGCCGGGGCGCGGCGGAGGACGAATGACACATGTCTTCTCAACAAATTGTTATCCACTGCTTTGCGAAAATAGCGTTGACAGGGGCGGGTTCGAGTCCACGTGAATCGTGCACGGCCGGCAGCAGCGACCTCAGGGACGCCATGGCTTATTTTGCAGGCGCCCGTCCCCGCGCCGCTCCCGCCCGGCTTCTCCTCCTTCGACAGCCCCGACGTGCCCCCGTGCCTGCAGCAGGACCGCAACACCTCCAAGATCGTCGGCGCCGAGGACTGCCTCAAGCTGCACATCTTCACCCCGAACGTGAGTACGCCGCGGGGCGGCGCGCGCGGCCGGAGCCACTGGAGCGCCTGCGGGGCGGGCAGTCCCGCCGGGCAGCCGCGTCCGGCGGGCCGGCCCGCCTGCTCAGCCCGCCGCCTGCCTCCTGCCGCAGTACGACAAGCCCGAGCTCCCCGTCATCGTCATGTACCACGGCGGCGGCTACATGTACGGCAGGGCCCCCGTCCTGGGCACGCAGTTCATCATGGACCACCCCGTCGTCCTGGTGACCGTCGAGTACCGGCTCGGCATCCTCGGTAGGACAAGGCCACCGGCAGCGCGTTTGTTGTCGAGAGCGCGCGGCGCGGCGGGGAAGTGAGCTGCCACCGTTCCTGCCCCATCCAGGTTTCATGTCCTTCGAGGACAGCGAGGCCCCCGGCAACCTGGGCCTGCTGGACATGCTGGAGGCGCTGCGCTGGGTGCACGCCAACATCCGCCACTTCGGGGGCGACAGCAACAGGATCACCGTCGCCGGCTTCTCCGCGGGCTCCGCCGCCGCGCACGTGCTCTCCATGTCCAAGCAGACCAAAGGTGCGGTGCCCTGCCCACCGCCGGCCCAGCCCCACCAGTCATCGTCATTAACTCGTCATGTTCTCGCGGCTCCCTCAGGGATGATTAAGGGAGTCATCGGCATGAGCGGCAGCCCGCTGAACCCCTGGGCGCTGCAGCAGTCGCCCCGCCAGAACGCCCTCGAGGTGGCCAGGCTGATGAACTGCAGCGCCGCCACCACCGCGGCCGCAGTTGCGTGTCTGCGCGGCAAGGACGCCGGGGAGCTGGCTGCTCTGCAGGGCGCCCACTTCCAGGTCAGCGCGGGCGGGAGACGGCAACGCCTTGACGTGCGAATAAGCTGTGCCGAAACTGTCACACTACCAACTGCCGTCGTGGTTTTGCAGGACTGGCTCAAGAACCCGTTCTCCCCCTTCGGCCCCGTCGTTGACGGCAGGTGGTCGAAGAGCCCGGTGCTCGCCGACGACCCCAGGAAGATCCTGGGCTCGAAGAGCAGCGCCGCGGACGTGCCGGCACTGCTGAGCCTGACCGCCGACGAGGGCCTGTTCCCCACCGCCGGTGAGCCCCGCCCCGCCCCGCCCCGCCCCGCCCCGCCCCTCCGCGGCCGCTGCCGTCAGCTAGCCGCCGGCCGCCGGGAGATAGAGCCGTCTATTCCTCCGCCTCGGCTGTTCTGTCAATCAATTGTCACCCTGGGGGCGCGGGGTCGGAGGGCGGCGGACTCCAATTTGTGATAACTGACTTCCGATCCAACCCCGTCCGAGGCGGGCGCAGCGGGGCCTGCAGCTCTGTGCGGTCCTTGGATGTATCGAGAGGAGAGGGCGGGGGCCGGCGGGAGACTTGAGATGGCGAAACGGTGGAGAGAGGGAGCGAGAGAAAGAGAGAGGGAGAGAGAGAGAGAGAGGCCGGGCCAGGGCCGGGTTATATCGCACTGACAAATACGCTGTTGTTTCCAGAGTTCCTGGCGGACCCGGCGAAGGTCCAGAAGCTGGACCAGCAGTGGGAGACGGACGCGCCTCGGCTGCTGCACCTGCACGGCGACCACCCGTCCGCGGAGAGGCGGGAGGGCGTGGCGCGCAGGATCCGGGACCAGTACCTGCCGCTCAACGCCTCCCTCGCGCAGGAGTGGAGGCGGCTCGTCAAGGTGAGGCGGGGCGCGGCTGGGGTCCTGGGCCGCCTGGGCCTCCAGGACTCCAGGCGGGGCGGGTGCCCGGACGGTCCCGGCCAACACCATGGCCCATGACCCCGCACTGTTGCCCGCCCGCAGATGGTCAGCGACCAGAACTTCGTGGTGGGGATCGCCGAGCAGGCGCGGATGCAGGCCGCCTCGCAGACCCGCCCCGTGTTCGTCTACCTCTTCGACTACCGCGGCGAGCACAGCCTGGCCGCGACCGACACCGGCGACAGGACAACCGACTGGGGTAAGGGCCGCAGGGCCGCAGGGCCGCAGGGCCGCAGGGCCGCAGGGGCGGTGCTCGCTGCCGACCTCTGTACTGTACTCCGTCCGCAGGGGTGGGCCACGCCGACGACTTCCAGTACCTGTTCGACTTCAGCTGGAGCGGGCCCATGACGCGGCCCGTGGACGTCCAGATGCGCAAGCAGCTCGTCGAGCTGTGGGCCACGTTCGCCCGCAACGCGTGAGTGCGGTGACGCTGCGGCTGCCTGCCCAGCAGGCGCCTAGCGCGGCCTAGCCTGCCTAGCCTGCCTAGCCGCGGTGTGGCCGATGTGGGTGTGCGCTGAGTAAACCATCCCCGTCCGTCCCTCAGGACCGCCGTGTTCGGGAACGCCACGTGGACCCCGGTGCCGCGGACCGGCGACGCCGAGGTGTTCGAGTACCTGCTCATCGCCAGCCCCACCAACGCCACCATGGCCAGGGAGAGGGACGCGGGCCGCGGCTCCTTCTGGAAGACCCTGTAAGTCTCGGGCCCGGCCTGCCACTGCTGCGGTCCCGCCCTCGCAGCCCGCCAGCCTCCGCTGTGCGCGCTCATGTGTGTATGTGCTTTGGCTCATGGTTTGGAGACATTTTGCCACTATTTTGAGTTATTTTTAAATATTGTAACCGCAACCACGACGCGGGGTAATGTATGATGAATATCGACCGATTTTTCTGGCCTTACGGACTGTGACTGTTTTTCCATGACATTTTTGCTTCTTGTGTTCCTGGTGACTGTGTGTTTAAAATAAACTGACAATGTTGTGCGACGCTTTGCTTTTATCTTCCATGTTTCTGTCTTGCCCAACATCCCCGCCTGCTCCCACTGCAGCTTGTGTGTTGTCAGCGCCCATGCGGCTCAATACGTCGCACGCATCGGCATCCAAAATAACGCCAAATTAGCAGGCATTTTTTTAAAATCTCAAACGTCAAAAAAATGCCAGGGCACAGGATATCAGACCACCTGCCGAGGACTCTTTGATAAAGACAGATATTCGCCCCGTGCTCCGTCTACGCTGAAGGCGATCGGACATAGCCCCCTCCCTGTAACTGGGAACAGACCCGCCAGAGCTGGACCCAGGGTCAGGCACATTTATTACCTGGCACAACCCCTCCCGTCCCCACAGAGGACGAAGAAACCGCCCCGACACATAATGGTGCGGCCAGACGATATCAGCCGCGCGCAAAGCGCGCAGCAGGTGCACGGTGGCGCCATCTCGCGGCGCCGGGTCGAAACATCCATGAGGTTTGGTGTCGAGGTAGTCGTGAAAGGCCGACGGATACGCGCGGCGCGAGAAGTCGGCTGGCAGTTGCACGGTGGCGGCCTCTGGTGGCGGCCAGCGGTACAACTCTGCTTACAGGTGGCCGCCACCAGAGGCCGCCACCGTGCAACTGCCAGCCGACTTCTCGCGCCGCGCGTATCCGTCGGCCTTTCACGACTACCTCGACACCAAACCTCATGGATGTTTCGACCCGGCGCCGCGAGATGGCGCCACCGTGCACCTGCTGCGCGCTTTGCGCGCGGCTGATATCGTCTGGCCGCACCATTATGTGTCGGGGCGGTTTCTTCGTATCTGTGGGGACGGGAGGGGTTGTGCCAGGCAAATGGGCCTGACCCTGGGTCCAGTCTGGCGGGTCTGTTCCCAGTCACAGGGGGGGGCTATGTCCGATCGCCTTCAGCGTAGACGGAGCACGGGGCGAGTATCTGTCTTTATCAAAGAGTCCTCGGCAGGTGGTCTGATATCCTGTGCTCTGGCATTTTTGACGTTTCAGATTTTTTAAAAAATGCCTGCTACTTTGTCGTCACGTTAGTGAGGCTAGCCGCCAGTTGGCGCGCGTCAGACCTCGCCGCCGTGCACGTCCTTCTTCATTGCCCCCTTCCCGCAGGAACCACTCCGGCCGGGCCTCCGCCTCGCTGTCGCTCTCGGTGGCGTCCCTCGCCTTCCTCGCCCTCATGTCGCTCGCCAAGAGCTCCTGAGAACGGGAGTCGCCCACGGCTCTCTCCGTCCTCCATGGCGCGCTGACGAAGTCCCCGCCACCTTAACGCCATCAGTATTCACTCACCCGGTCGACACGATTATTTGATTGATAAATAAGGTGTATTATGGGGATTTAGTCCTCACCCGCACAGGCCCACGGGGACGCAGGCACTACTTCCTTCCATACAAACCGGGGGCGCCCCCCCCCCCCCCCCCCCTTCTTTGTCCTTCCCTCATACCCAGTGGAGGCTCAGCTGTTGTGGACAGAAGGGTGTCTTCCGTTGAATTTATTTCATAAGTTACGAAAATGTGTTAGTATTCTTTTGTAAAGTTATGCACATTGTGAAGCGCATGTATTTTGATAAAATAGGAGAATAATTGGGATTAAGAACGGCGAGGTATCCTGGTTCTAGCATTTTAATGAATTTTAATTTTAAAATATAATTTACAGTTTTCCAAATTAGGTTGTCATTAGATTAGACCTCATTACTTCACAGACTGTACCAAAATAAGTTTATAGACTGTATTATATTCCTCCTTTAAGTAATTGGTGAATTTGAATGTGACTGTGGTCTTTGGCACTGAAAACTACATCCAATTTTACAGATCTTGCAATTGCAGTAATTTCATTAAAACTGTGGCTTAATATGTTTCTCCCAAGCCACTCTGACTCCAAGCGCAGATGAGGGTGTCTTGCATGGAGGAGATCATTCAGAACCATAGGAAAAGAAGAATGTGTGATGACAGTCAGAGCGGCTTTTCCACTTCCTTCAGAGCACAGGTTTGATATGGTTCTCAGTGAGGCTGTTACGGAGCGCAACTTGGATAGGTCATCCACTTCCATTGGAGAGTCCCTCGAAAACGTTGTGAGGAAGTCGACACATCTAAGCGGAACCATATTGCCTGAAATATGGAAGATAACAGATACATTGTTGATGAAATATAATAATTTAAAAAGTAAGAAAAATAATATAGAAATAAAGAAAATATACCAATTAAAATCTCATCACAATCAGCTTTACATGACAACATATAAATTAACCAATCCACATTCTCTCTACAACACTTAAGCTGTACTGCAATAGATGCTAATTTCAGCCTGTCTTCCAAAGGTAAATTGTAAGATGAATTTTTTAACACAAGACATAAGGCATAAGTTGCAGCTTCAATCACATCTTCATGTGGGCTCTTAAGGCAGTTGGTTAGACGATCTACAAATCCCTGTGATTGAAGTGTTCTGAAACTTTTAGCGGAGCCCCCTGAAATTTTTTAAAAACACATGCAATAGAGAAAAATAAAGAACTAAATGGTGATAATAGATAACATAGCTTTGTAGTATCAGTATTACCAGCTAAATTCCCTAGAGTCCATATGCATGCAACTTGGAGAGCTGTATTTTGACTTTCCAGGAATTCCATTAGATATGGACCAGCAGCATTTGCGACCGTCTCACAATGGTATTCATCCCCAACAGCTAAATTGCAACAGATGTAGGCTGCTTCCAGTTGATGAAGGGCCTTTCTACCTGAAAACAAGAAGGATATGGACATGAATCAAGAGTGCATATTAACCAACACAATGAAGTACAGGAATTATTTGTACCAGTCAAGTGACCAACAACAGCCTGGAGAGAGCCAGTTGTCCTCAAAAATGCCACTGAATTTTTAGGATCATGTAGGGCCTGCTTCAATGCCCGCAGGTCCAGGTGTGACGTTTGGTTGCCTCGTTTGATTTTGGCTAGAGCAGCGGACAGCTCTTCTTGAGTCATGGCATTCTGTGTGCTGAGTTCAGCCTCGACCTCTTTCAAATTCTTCCTGGCGCGATTGACGGCTTGTTGCCGCTGGAGCACACGTTCCGCTTCCGCCTCTCTGCGTTTCTGCTCCCGAATAACTCCAGGCGCAGAGGAGCAGGTGGAGGCCGGGTTGCTTTCTGCCATTTCAAGGGGAAAATATCCAAGTTCCAGGCAATGACATGTGTGAGACAGGGACGACAACACAAGTCCGCACTGAGACAAACAAATATAATTCACTCTTGAACCACGAATTCAGATCAAAACCACTTCTTTTTTTTTTTCGCCACAACAAGAAGGAAACAACAGAGTGGTTAACCAAACCAAACGCAAACAGTGGCGGCCGGCGGTGCGAATAGTGGTGGGCGCCGTTATTGGCAGTGTAGACCGCTGAACGCCTGCAGCGTAGGCCACCCATCGAACTCCCGTGGGGCGAGCGCCGTGCAGGGGCCGAACTGTAGGGAAGTCCGGCATGATTTTTTTCATTTTTACCGGAATCATCCTGGCATTTTTGACGTTTGAGATTTAAAAAAAAAACGAACTTTCCAATGTGACGTCATCTTAAACCTAGTTGCCAACGCATGCACGCACACAGGTGGCCGTCTTGCCGGAGGCTGGTGCTGGCCCGGAGCGCAAGACCGTGCCTAATCTGCACTGCAGACTGCAGCTCTCGCGGGGGTGGGGGCGCGGTGTCGCGGGCGGGAGCCACTGACAGTTATGCCTGACTCCTCCCCCTCCCTCCCACTCCCGCCGGGTGACGGGTGACGGATATGGATGCTTCCCCGCGAAGACGAGCCCACGGCCGCGCGGGGCGGGGCGGGGCGAGGCGGCAGGCGCTGCGCTTCGCATCGGGTTCGTTTCGCTCACGGCCGTTCCGTTTTGCAGCAAAAGACGGCGTGGGTGTACAGAGCTGGGCAGTCGTGTGTGAACAGCAGGGCCGGGCCGCAGTGACCAGACAAGACAGCTAGGCAGCCGACGGGCGACAAGAGTCCGACGCCGACGCTACTCGCGGGGCAACAGGTAATAAACAGGCGGCCGCGACTGACTAGGGCGTCGAGAACGGCTGCAGCGCAGCTGTTTGGTTGTAACGGATTTACAATGACGAACGAATCGAAGAGGATGGTATTGTTTCGAAAAGTCGGGGCAGTCCTTAATTTCCCTTTAAAAAAAATGCATAGAAATTTCAGATCTGATCGACCGCTTGAAATTGTACCTTGTACATACTTAAGTCGACCGGTTCCAGGTTCAACAGATCGATCGGCGATTTACCGGCTCCCATAAAAAGTACGTAAAAGCGTGCCTCGTGTTATATATATAGGCAAGACGAGTAGTTTAGGTCAGGGACTGGCTGGCGAAGGCTGCTCCCCGCGGCCTTCCCCGATTGTGTACATAAATATAATATATGCGTGAGGATCGCGGACGAGTGTGTGAGAGACAGAGACAGAGAAGCGGCTAGAGTGGGTTCCAGAGGGAGACGGGGCATGCGTGAGTGCGTGTGTGGGAGAGAGGAAGAGACTCGCCCTTGACCCGCGCCGCGTCCGCAGTGCCGGGTGATAAGGGTGACCCGCGACAGGCGGCCCACATGTGAGCCCCGCACACATGCGTGACGTCATGGTGCGGCGCCCAATTATTGCGGGGACGCTGTTGTTGTTGTTGTTGCAGGTCGCGATGAACTTCCCGGAGGCCCTCCTCCTGGCGCTGGCGATGACCGCCGTCAGGGAGTCTTCTGCCGCGTCCACCGTCATCACAACCGGGGCGGACGGTGAGGGTCCGGGGGGGGGGGGGGGGTCCGGGAGGGTCCGGGAGGGCAGCGTGGCGTGGCGGCGCCCCGCGGGGCCCTCGCCGGGGCCGAAGCTGCACCGAGGCAGCGACGGAAAGCTATTTCATGGGTTGACATCCCCGGCCACGGCTGTGGGCCCCACGCGACGCCACGACCCGGCCGCCGCACGCTAGCGCCGCACGCTAGCGCCGCCGCGCCGCCCTTATCCCGACCGGTTTGCTGTTGCAGGCTCGATAAACTGCGACGGCATGAGGTGCCCGGCCGGCGACGGCGTCCGCTGCGTGGTCTCCTCCGAGACCCTCAACGGCCAGAGCACCGTGCACCGGCAGTGCGTCGGGCCCGCGGGTGCGTGGCGGCGCCTTAGGGGCTGGCTGCCTCAGGCCAACACACACACACACATATATAAATATAAGTTTTAAAAAACAACAGACTGTAAGTTGCTCGCTCCGTTGCAGGCGAGGTCATCTTGCAGAGTGACTACAACGTAGAGACGCCCGGCATGACTTTCGGAAGGCAGAGCGCCACGGCCATCATGTACACCAGAAATTGACTCCTGCCCGCACAAAAAATTAAATTCGCTCATGTATCTCATTTGATGTATGTTTTCGCTCGAAAATAAATACAACAGTCCACACTAAAGCCGGAGGCTGTGTTTTCTTTCGCCTTTGAAACCGCCACCGGCCCGGCCGCGGCGCCGCCGGGCGCCCGCGCGCTCCGGGATAGGCCAGCCCGCACGACACTCGTGCGTGCCGATGTCGGGGCTGCCTACCCGGCAGGCGCCGTGTGCGCCGCAGCCTTGCTGTGCTGCGGGGCCCAGCCTGGGCAGCCCCAGCGCCGCGGCGGAGTTCGCACCGAGGTGAGAGGCGGCCCTTTCCCCTGACGCGGCACGGCGTGGCACGGCGTGGCACGGCGTGGCCGCGTGCTCCGTCCTCGTGCTCCTTCCGCTCGGCCCCCACTGTGCCGGCGCCGTGCTGCTGCGGGGTGGCCGCCGCCGGTGTCCGCTGACGACCCCCCACGAGTTGACATGCCGACGCCAGCGCGACTCCGAGTAGAGTGAGTACCCGGCCCGGCAAACTACCATCGCAGTAGTGCGCGCCGCGGGAAGGCTGTTCCGGGCCATAAATCGGTCCGCGCCGACGTGCGCCGTCCGCGTCCTGGCCGTGTGCGCTGTCGTCCCGGTCGGAGATAAGCCCCCGTGGTGACGGCGCAGGCCTCGCAGGCCTCGCGGGCCTCGCAGTGCGATGAGCGCCGCCCGCCGCGGCCTCCGCGCAGACTCCCGGATCCGGCGGGATGAGACTCGGGTAACGGCCGCGGACCGGGCCGCCGTCCTCTGGACGCGCCGCGCACCACCTCAATAGCGCCCTGACCTCTCCTCTCGGTCCTTCCGCAGGATCCTGGTGGCCACCGTCGTGCTGGTCCAGGCCGCCCTGCACCCGGAGCCGCCCCCGTCCGCGGCCGGCCTCCCCGATGGCGACGCCGCCTCCCCCCTGCAGTCTGTCACCGCGGCCCCCGGCTGGCTGCTGTCCGCCCTGACGCACCCCGCGACGATCGCCTCGCACCCCGTGGATCGGGTGACTCCCGAGGAGGTGCTGCTCCCCGTGAGCAACGCCCTCCTCGCCGGCCAGCCGCGGGCGGCGGGGACCACGGCCGCGACGGACCACCCGATGGGCGCCCGCCGCGCGGGCAGCTCGGAGACACACTCGGTGGCCCGGCCGAGAGCAGCGTCCGTGGCGGGCCTCCACCACGACAACATGGCGGCGCCGGCGGTCAGCCACCACCACCAGCACCACCCCTGCCAGCCCCACCACCACCGGCCGCCGCGCTGCGAGACCTCCACCAGGTCCAACGGCAGCGTCGTGTACTGCTCAGGGGGCATCTTCCCGCGCTCCAAGAAGTACGGGATATCGAGTACACCGCGCTGCAGTCCTGCGGGTAACAGTGTCTCCGCCCAGGAGCCCGAGGACGCTGGTGCTGTGCCACTGGCCGGAGGACCCGCTGGACCCCAGCAGGCTGGCCACCGTCCCGCTGCTCTGGCGCCTCAAGATGATCAGCAGCAACATCACGGAGGTGCTGGACTTCCCCCGCCACGACCACCTGGAGGTGAGCTGAAGGAGCTCCGACACGGCGACACGACGGAAAGCGGTGTTTGTGCTACAATGTTGAGGGACCCCTCGTTCCAGGAGCTGGTGCTGGCCGGGCTCCGCCTGACGTGGCTGGGCGACGGCGTGTTCGCGGGGCTGCGGCGCCTGCGCCTCCTCGACCTCAGCCACAACCAGCTGAGCACGCTCGCCGCCGCCGTCCTGCCGGCCCGGCTGCAGCGCGTGCGGCTCGCGGGTAACGCCCTCCCCCGCCCCGGCGCCGGCGCCTCCCATCCACCTCACTCGGCTCTCTCCGACAGGCAACCCCTGGCATTGCACGCTGGCGCTGGCGTGGCTGACGGAGCCCTCCGTGCGCCGGATCCTGGACGACCAGCAGGCGATGCAGTGCGGGGCGGCGCTGTACCCCCGCAGGCCCGTCATGACGGTCGTCAGCCTCCTCAAGGTAAGGCACTCCGTGTCCGTCGGCGCGGCGGCAGCCCGCGGCAGTAACGTCTCTGTCCCGCACAACGCAGCGGGTTAGCGACGAGTGCCCGGCCAGCGACATGTGCTCGTGCGAGCTGACCCGCGTGGTCCGCGACGCCCGCGAGGCGCGCCGCGACGCCGACGTCGGCGACCTGGTGCCCATCATCACCGTCAACTGCAGCCACCGCGGGCTGGGCGCCATGCCCGACCGCCTGCCCGCCAACACCACCACGCTGCTGCTCAGGGGGAACAAGGTAAGTGGGGGGCGGCGAGAAGACGATTTGTGACAAAGCCCAAAAAAAATCACCCCCCCCCCCCCCCGATCCAGATCAGCAGCGTCGGCCCCCTGGTGGACAAGCACCCCGGCGTGCTGGACGTGTACCTGGACGACAACAACGTCGAGTCCGTCGCCGACCTGGAGGGCTCGCGGTGGCTGACCAACTTCCGGGTGCTCAGCCTGCGGGCCAACAAACTGCAGCAGGCGAGTCGACCCTGACGGTCTCGGGGGCGTCCTCGAGTGCGGTGCGCCGGCGGACTGTAGGTCATGTGACGTGTCCGTGTCCCCGCAGCTGCCGACGTACGCCCTGGACAACGCCCTGGAGAGGAACGTCCACGCCGTCCGCGTCTACCTCGGTCTCAACCCCTGGCGGTGCGACTGCGACTTCATGCCGCTATTTCAGGTGAGGCCGCCGCGAGGGGTGCATCAGTGCTTGACGATGGTGTGCAAAGAGTAGGGGGAGGCCTGCGGTCAACATCGCGGCTCTGTGGCTGCATCGGTAAGGTGGCTGACCGGCGACCGGAAGGTCGTGGGCTCGAGTCCCACCGGTTCCCCTACATTTTTCTTGTGTCTACGTTTGGAAGACAGAGGGTAAAATATACTTCCGAACGTGGCGTCGGTATGGCTGTCTGAACGGCCGTGCGCGCTGCGTCACTGAGAGATGTAAGCGTTGGGTTTCAACTTGAAGATTCCCGCAGCACGGTCGGGCTTACCCCCGTTCCCGGGTCCGAGGTTCTCTCGGTCGCCCGGGGTTTCCGGCGGGGGGGCTCTGTGTCTACCAAGGAAACTTGGTTCGGAGACTCGGGTGTATGCTACGGGGGTACCTAGGGTTCGGTGCCTTCGTTTTCGCTCCCTGTGAATCTGGCAGACGAGGACACGCCGTCGCGACTAGGGTTCGTCGTGAAGTACAGCAGCTTCGGCTGTGTACGATATAGGAAAGCCTACCTCCCCCCCCCCCCCAATCCGCTCGGGAGTGGCCGCAGTGCCACAGACCAACCAGCCAGTCGAAGGGAGTTGATTCCGGAAATCTGGCTGGCGGAGGGGGCTACATTGACCGTTGCGGAAGCGTGCCCCTGAAAAAGGCCGCTGCGTCGTGCCTGTGTCTTAGCGGCGGTCGATACCTGGTACACCGGTTCCCATTCGAACACCGAAGTTAAGCAGGAGGGTTCCAGGCGGAGGCCTGGGACGAGGTAGTGCCCACCCATTTTTGCAATTTTTTTTTTCAAAGGAGCTGCTCGCCAAGTACAAGTCCCTGATCGCCGATTGGGACGACATTCGTTGCGAGTCCGTCGAGGGAGACGACAACTCGTTGAAAAAGGTAGGTTTCGCGCGGTCGTGATGAGAACGCCCCGTCCCCCGTCCAGCAGCGCTTCAGCGCCCCTTATCCCCCCGTTCCAGATCCACAGCCTGAGCCGCAGCGCCGTGTGCCGGGAGGAGGGCGCGCCGGCCGTCACGGCCCTGGACCTGCTCAACGCGGCGCTGGGGTCGGCCCTGGTGCTGGTGCTCGCCAAGCTCGCCTTCGACTACTGGCAGTATCGGCGCTACGGCAAGCTGCCGTGGGTCGCCGCCAAGCTGCCATAGCCGCGCCAAAGAGGGCGTCAGTGATTTTTGTCTGGTTTTTTTGTGTTAGGTGGTAGTGAATTAATAAGACCGTATGACATTCACATAATTCAGACACTAGTTTATTAAGAAGTTTTCTTCTCCTTTCCAGAGCTTTGCATCACACATTTGAATGATAAATAAACTGAAAATAATCCTAAAAATACATAAATAAACCAACTGAAAATAAATAATAAGTATCGAGAAAGTTAAATAAATTACATTAATAAGTACTATCGGTGGATGTTTTTGAGATCGTAGAGGTGGAGAAGTCACGTTTGTCAAGTCCGCCTGCACCTGTCCCTCTCCGCCATTCGGACAAATCGGAACCAGAATTCATACCCCCGCTTAGCTAGACGGCGTAGAGAGAGCAAAGTAATGTCGTCTCTCGCCCCTTTCACCTTTCACCACCCCGCTCTGCGTCTGCCCTACGCCATAGCACTGTAGGATCCACAGAGCTCCCTGTGTCCCCGCTCACCTGCTCCTTCTCCCCTCCTCCCCTCCCTAACTCTGCAAGACCGCGGTACTGCAGTATCGTGCGCTACGGACTCAGTTCCTCTTGGCGGAGGCCAGGGCGGGAGCGGGGCCGGAGGCGAGGACGGGCACGGGGATGGGGGCGGGCGGGGCGGGCGGGGCGGGCCCGGCGGCCTTGGTGACGGTCTTGGGCCCCGCCGACCCCGCCGGGGGCGCTCGCGGCTTGCCGTCCTCCTTGATGACGGTGATCTTGTGCTGGCCGTGGTGGTGCGACACCTTGGGCGCCTGGTCCTTGTCCTTCGCCTGCGCCGGCGCCGCGGGTTTGGCGGGCTGCCTCTGTGGCTGCCTCAGCTGCTGCTGGACGGCGACGGGGACGGCGGCGGGCTTGGCGACGACCTCCCTCACCGGCCCCGCCCCCGTCGCGGCGTGCGGCTTGGCCGCCTGCTTGACGCTGCTGACAACCTTGTTGCCACTGCCGGCGATGCGGTCCTGGACCGTGACAGGCGTCTTGGCCGCGACCACCTTGACGGGGGCCTGCTTCGCGGGGTGAGCTTTGGTCGGCTCCTTCACGGCCACCTTGGCAGGGCCGGGCACGACGGACAGGGCTGGCACTACGGCCGGGAGAGACGTCGAGTCCTTCCTGACCGGCTCTTTGGCCGAGGCAGGAGCGGCAGCAGCGTCCTTCGTGTGCTCCTTCACGGGGTCGGGGCTGTCCTTCGTGGCCGCGTCTTTGCTGGTAGAGTCCTTATTGTCCTTCAGGGAGTCTCTGAGCGGCCCTGGGGCCGCCTCTTTGGCGGGGTCCTTATTTGGCACCTCCTTGACGATGTCCTTTGGTGCGGAGGCGGGCGACGCCGGTGCTGCTGTCTTGGACGCCGAGCCCTGGGCGGCGGCCCCGGCCGGCCTGTGCCTCCTGGTGCCGTGGTGGTGGTGGTGCTTCCGGGTGTTGGACCTGGCAACAGAGCAGCGTCAGAGCACGGCCCGCGGGGCCTCGGCGGGGGCCTCGGCGGGGGCCTGGTCCGCGTACTCACGGGGAGGGTCGCCGGGAGCGGCGGCAGCGGCCCGACTGGTCCCGGTAGTATCCCATGCCGCAGTGGAGGTGCGCCACGGACACGGTGCCGGCGGGCCGCACCCCCAGGCTCTGCGACGGGCGTCCCGACGGCGAGACGGCCGCGGCGGCGGGGATGGGGGCGGACGAGGCGGCGGCGGCGGCGGCGGGGGCGGCGCGCGCCTCCACTGTCGTCGTGGCCCTGGGCTCCAGCTCGTCGTCGAGGTCCTCGCTCTCCTCGCCGCGGGGCGCCGCGGGCGCCGCCGACTCCCACGGGGGCATGTCCGGGCTGCGAACAGTGCCGATGCAGACGCTCATCCGGGTCCAGCCTCGGCCTCGGCCCGGCCTCGCGGGGTACTCACGACGCGTCGCTGCGCTCGTGCGGGAGCAGGCCGCCGTTCTTGTGCTTGATGGAGCCCAGCTTGTCGTTGGGGCGGCGCGGCACGTTGGCCGACGCTGCGGCAGCGCTCGCGGCCGCCGCCGTCAGCGCCGAGGACAGAGCCGCCGCCGGGATCGTCGCCGGAGCCGCACCGGGCGAGTCGCCGGAGGCCACGGCCCCCGCGGAGGCCTTCAGGGACTCGTAGGCCTCGGCCGCGGCCTGGACCGCCGCGTTGGGCCGAGGCCGGACCGTGTCCGCGGCCTGCGCCACCTGCACCTGGAAGCGAATAAATATCGCCGTCTCTGTCAAGATTATCCGCAGTAGTAATGGAACTCCGCCGAGGGTTCGGGGACCGGAGCCAGGAGCCCGGAGCCTGCGTGTGCCGCATGCGGGTACGGTGGGTACGGCGGGGCGGGGGCGGGGCGGGGGCGGGGCTCGCACGGCCTGCACGCCCGGGAAAGGGCAACGTCCCTGCGCGGCGCTTCCAGAGCGTTAGGCTGGAGGGGGGGGGGGGTGCAGCCTCCGCCCGTGCTCCAGCTAGGCGAGCAACGGAGCTCCGGGCACATCAAATACATCTGCGGACTCACGACCCCCTCTCCTTCCCTCTCCCGCGGCGCACAGCTCGAGCGAGCGCTGCCGGCGTGGGCGGGTCAACCGCGCTGGAAGGTATCCGCCCTACATTTACTCCTGCCGTTGCCATGTCAGCGAGCAGCATTCCAGGACGACGCGGCGCCCCGCTCCGGCCCGGCTCCTGGCCCCCCCGCGGACCGGACTCCAGGGCGGCGGACGCACGGCGGCCACGCTGCGGCTCTGTGACTCGGGCGGATGCCACAAACAAATTGACAGTGGCGTGCGGGATGCAGGCCGCCGCCCCGCGGGCCTGCGCCGGCTGTGTCGGCAAGGATGCTGTGGGTGCGGCCGGAGTGGCCGCCGGGAGCGCGGGCCTGCGTGCGGAAGGGCCCTGCATGTCGGCGGCCGGCTGCGGCCAGTGGCCTCCGCCCCGCGCCGCCCCGCGCCGCCACTCCCCGGCACTGCCATTGGCACTGCCATTGGCACTGCCATGGGCACTGCGCTCGGCACTGCGTCCCTTGTCTTGTCGTGACGATCATTATCCCGTCGAACGCTAACGCCATTACGGCACTCCCCACCGTTACGGCCGGGGCGGCGCGGCGGCGCGGCCGCAGGAAGCACCGGCCGCAGCCTGCGTCTACGCCGCGCCGAGGCCTCCGGGGCCTCCGGGGCCCGGGCCGGGCGTTAGCGGGGTTACGGCGCCCGCACCGCCGGCACCGCCACAACGAGTAATGGTACTTTGAGGGCGTCTTCCCGAGGCCACTGGCCCCGCGGGCCTTGCCCTTGCCCTTCCCGTCCCTGCTGACGGCCGCTCGGTCGGCCCACGGAGCATTCTGCTCCCGCTGCGCCCGACGATCCAACAACATTCGCGCCCAATGGCCGACCGAATAAAGGGGCAGGTGAATGAATGAACTGGAAAATGAATGGAGGAAGAGACGAGGGCGGCGACGCGTTTTCACCGGTCCCGGGCCAGGACCACTCAGAGCACGGCTGTCAGTGACTTTGAGGCCCGGGACTCCTCTCATTCTATGGGGACTTAATTCTCCAACGTCGAAGCGGGGCGCCTGCGACCGCTGGGATAGGCCAGCCCGCACGAAACGCGTGCGAGCAGAAGTCGACTGGTTTCCTCCTTCCCAGCAGCCCTCTGCCCCGGCAGCGCGCCTGCTCGGTAGGCAACGTCGTCCCGCGCGCGCACGCGTGTCGGGCGGGCTGGCCTACCCGGCGACCTGCAGGCGCCCTACGCCGCGACGGAGAACACTCGGTGGCCCCGACAGCCGCCCCCGGCCCACTGTCGGCCCACTGTCGGCCCACTGTCGGCCCACTGTCGGCCCACTGTCGGCCCACTGTCGGCCCACTGTCGGCCCGCTACGTACCATGGCGCCCTCAAGCTGCTCGTCCTTCATGATGGCGTACACCTCCAGGTCCTTGAGGTCGACCTGCACGTTGACGCTGCCGTTCTGCCGCTGGTCGAAGCGCAGCGGCGAGGCCAGGACCGAGGAGGCCAGGGGCACCACCAGGAGCAGCACGGCCAGCCCCATGGTCTCGGCCTTGTCCTTGACGGCGAGGGTCGGTGGTCGACGGGGAAGCGCGTGCGGCGAAGTGAGGACGACACGAACGGAGCGCGGGGCGGAGCGGCTGGTGCTGCTCGTGCTGGCCCCTGTCGGCTCTGCCAGGCTCTGCCAGGCTCTGCCAGACTCTGCCGGAGCTGCGGCCGGAGGGCGGAGGGCCGCGGCGCGGATTCCTCCGGCCGTGTCCCGCGTAGCACCGAGCGGGGAGGAGAAGCAAGGCAAGTCCCGCTATGCGCTTCCCCGCTCTACGCCCCGCCCCGCGCCGTGCCGTGCCGTGCCATGGCGGGGCGGGGCGGGAGCGTGTCGTGTACGCACGGCTGTGTGCCCGTGTCGCGTCGGTGTCGGCACCCAGCCTCCGGCCCGGGATGAGGAGCACTCGGCACCCGGCTCGGTATGCGAGGCTTTCTTTGCGGGAAAGTGCTCACTCTCTTACACGAGGTGGCTTGGTCATTCCATCAAGCGAACGTACGGGTGTGAAGCCCTCGCTTTCTTATCAAAGAGTTCTGTTATGGTCCGAGACCATGTGTAACGCACCACGGGACGAGCGGCGCACCGCTTTCCATTCATTCTCTTGGAGAGTGTAGGATGTCTATGGTGGCCAAGGAATGACCTCGGGCTTCGGATAGTTTTCTGTGAGGGGCTGGGTGTTAAAAATAGACTACTCGCAATTGCCTGTTATTTGTGGTATATTTATCATCTAGGTAACAATCGCCTGCTCTTCACAATCTGTACATTGTAGATACATATTTACAATGAAGAATGATGATAATCCTGAATACATGTTATTTATTATTGTAAACTATAGTTATTTGTAACAACATTATCATATACTAGTGTATCCATTCCAATATTGCCAAGTATGTAGGGAAATAAAAAAAGCACCTTAAAACCTCCCATAGAGAAACAAAAAAAAAAAGGAAGTAAAACTTTGGCTCCAATTTTTAAAATAACACAGATGGAAAGAATATGTCTGTATACTGACAAAATTCAAACAACATGATTGGTAATAGTAGTGTAACATGTTAATTAGAGGATGTATTCAGCAACTTTCATGTTACAAAAGATATACAAAAAGTTAAATATTGCTTAAGAGATTACAATATGTACAGAGTATTAACCTGCTATCTAGCACTTTGACATAAAGTATTAACAGGCAGACAAATTCAAGAAATGGAACCATCTGGATAACTCAGATTATAATTAGTAAAGAACATAAAATAGAAAAATTATCAAATGCAATGCCCCCTGCTAAAAGAACATTGGCTTAATTCCTACTCAATATCATAATCTCAACCTCACGTCCGTAAAGTGTGCTATTTGTTTTAAATTTAATCTATTTCTGTTTAGCAGGAAGCATTGCATTAATACAACTAGAGAGCACACAGCACATGCCTTTCATGGCTCTGATGACCACATCTAGCATTGTAAACTGGGAGACAAAAATCAAGACTAGCACTCATGAAGCTGAGTTTTCTAAAAGCACATAACAAGTTTCCGAAAAAGTATTGAGGAAATAAAATATGAAAAGAGAAGTAAAGGGTAACATTAGAACAGCCAATGTGAGAGGGACCCTCTGAAAAATTGAAGTGCTCAAGATCGTTCATAAACACCTGACAAATAAAAGGCATTACGAACATTCTTGAGATGAGCTGCTTTAGAACCAATCTTGTCACCCTATTCTTTCACTTACAATGTTTGCATCACTAAGAATAAAAACTGTAAGAGCAGGTACAGGAGAGGTACATAAACCCTGCCAAAAAACTGACACTACAAGATGCAAAGAAACATAAATTTTACACAACCAAGTAGAAATCAAAGTTTCAGTTAAAGTAGGTACAAAAGTACTGGTCCACAGATACATCAAAAAATTGTAAAAACAAACAGTAAACGACATCAGTTAGAAAAACTTCAATTACATTCCAGTTTTGAAGCGTTTTAAAATGTTAAGAACCACTTGAGCTAACAGGTAGTCCATATGACATTTAAAGGTCTCACAAAAACGTAAAAAAACATGGCAGCACAATTGTTCTTTCAATGTATCAGCACAAACTCCTTGAGATAAATTTCTATTTTTGTGCCATCAAGTAAAAATAAGATTTTATTCAGAGTAAATATTATTGAATCCAGATGCTATTTTGAGCTTCTTCCTCACATTTTAAAACTACTGAGCTTTTCTTTTCCATGTGCATGAACATAATATCCGAGTAATACTGAATGGAGTAAAAGGCACCAAGTGCAAAATCTAGTAAAACAATACATACAATTCTTAGAGAACATTGGACCCTATAGAGCAAGAAAAATTAGGAGGAAAACTGCAGTTTTGAGAAAGCTTTGGTACATTACGAATCATGAGGTTACTCCCACAGTTACAATGCAAATGATAGATTACTCATCAACCAATCTTAACAACCACAATACACAGCCTCAACAAGTTTCCAATTAACATCAAAAAATAGAGCTAAGACCCACAAACTTCCACTAAGCATTTTGACAGTTGAATGACAAGAAAAGAAAAAAATCCATCCAAATGCTAATATTTTAAAGTTTCGCATAGAAGGCTACAAATAATGAGGTACAAAAAAGCTACACAGAATGCAACACACGGCAATACAAGTAATCTGACAGATGTACACAAGAATCACAATTAATTATCATTCAACTGCCAAATTGCAGCTTCTAAAAGATCTCGGTCAATATCACTGGCCAGATCTGGACTAGAGATTTCACAGGCCAAGGGCCGAGACAAGAGCCAAGGACCAAGGGAGGGGAGGACTAAGACTAGACTTCAGTGCTACGACTGTAAGGGCTGTTCTCATCTCGTAGGACCTTTCTTTCCCTCTTGGCAAACAGCCCACCCAAGAGAGAAGCCTGTCCTGGATGCCCTGGGTGTCCAAGATGCAAGGGTCCTGTATGTAGCACGTGATTGTGTGCCGGGTGCGACGGAATTTGATGGGGATGACTTTGAAGGTGGCATGCCACTTTGCTGGCTCCCTTGGCAACGGCTCCAGGAGATGGCTGAACATTTTGGGGAGACGAGTCCCTGCTCACAGTACTGGCGGACGTAGATTGAAAAGATATGGACATTCCACTATCTAGTGACCCAACACTGCCTCTCCTTTGAGGCTTTTCACCAGCAACTGTAAAATAATTACATCATTAAAAATCGAGTAATGTGGAAAATTCACTATGAGGAAAATGGAGACAGGAAAGAAATTTAACTTACATTGTTCATGTATATCTAAAAGAGAGTTACTAAGAGCAGATCGTTTCAGAGAGACATCTGTTGATATCACACTCTCTCGCTGGGTACTGCTGCAAGCCTCTCCATCTCCCCTTGCACAGTTTTCTTGAGCTCCACAGGCATACACGCCCTCAACGTCAGCCACACCAGAATCCCTGTTGTCTGCATTGCTGACACCTCCTCCTGTGCTTGTGCTGCCCGCAGCACCCGCTCGAGCTGCCCGCACGGCGTGGCTGCTCTTTTGTCTTTCAAGCTCAGCTTCAATTCGAAGATTCTCCATTTCATCCATCTCACAAACAGATTCTCTGAGATCTTCTGCAAATTTGCAGCGGTCATGCTCATTGCGAGCATTAAAGGTAACCAGCACCTTTCCATCTACCCGCTGAGACAATCTGATTCCATACGGATAATCTGTTAACATTGAAAAGAAAGATGAGTGCTACTCTTCATGGGAGAGAATACATTTTCAAATACAAATTATTTTGATAACTTACATGGCACATCAAATAAGGTCACCATCATACCACATAATGGAAAACTTTGACGGAATGTATATGTTACTGAACTTTTCTTTTTAGAGAGTATTTTAGTGATTACAAGGAGGTCGTTGAAGAGGAAGACTTCTCTTTGGTGAACACCTGGTCTCTCTTTCTTGTAAGGATCTGGCACTTCATATAATCGGCAATAGCAAACAAGACGTCTGTGAGGTAATGCCATATTAGGTTTCTTGCCTACAATGGTACTTTGGACTTTCATGACTTGGGTTACATGATCAGATCCAGGTTTAAATTCATTGGCTTTAACTCTGTCATATATGCCTGCAAGCATATCTTTGTCTATGTCGTGACAATCATCAATGCCTATCAAAAGAAATAGAAGGGGTCAAAACATCTGATAGGGAAGAGGGATACAACAGGTATGTTGGTTTTGAATAAGATAGTTTACCTCGCAGATTTTTGATGAAGTCCTCTAGTTTCATCCGTCTCTCTGGTTTGATGTTAGGGGTATGGAGGTCTGTGTTGAGCATAATAATGGCAAAGGCAAGCACAAAGACTGTGTCTGGTGAACGCAGTCTCGCAACCACATCTTGATTGCATCGGCAATATCTAGCCGAAAACACTTCCATAAGTCTTTCAATCTTCTGTGCCTCACCAGGCATTCTGAAGTGTGACTGGAATTTTCGAAGGCCTACGTCAACCGCCATACCACAGAGGTCGAGCTCTTCAGAGAAGCACTCCAACACCGCCATGTTGAATGGGCTTTGTAAATTTCCTAAGTATTCTCCAATCATCTGCTTGCTCAGTCCTTTTCGAGAGATTAAAAACCTTGCCACTCCTTGCGGAGAATTCTCCAGAAAACCTCGTCGAATAAGGTAACTGATGCCACGCTCTGGCTTCTTATTGAACAAATTTAGTCCAACTCGGTACTGCCTCTTTCGAACCGTTTCAGAAACCTGGGGAGCAAATAAGAGCAGCATTAGTACTAAATTTCACTTTGAAGGACAGTGGCCAATAAAATGAGAACTGCGAGTTGGTCATCACCTTGTACATGACATGTTGGGGCTCCTGCATGTGGCCGGCGTACGCAGCGGCGCCCTGCTGCATCTGCGCCTGTTGCATCTGCGCCTGCTGCAGGCTCTGCACCTGCTGCATCTGGTGCAGCTGCATCTGCTGCGGGCTGGGGATGCATTCCTGCTGCTGCTGCTCCTTGCGCTTCCACAGCGGCGAGGAGGGCCGGGCCGCGGCCGAGGCCGGCGCCGGGGCCAGGGCCGGGGCCAGGGCCAGGGGCTCGTCGTGGCCCCCGCAGCCGCCGAGGCTGGCCGTGGCCGTGTGGCTGCTGCTGTCCGAGCCCGACGAGTGCACCGATGTGATGCTGCCGCTGTCGGCGCCGCCGCCCGCGCTCAGCCGGCCGGGCAGCGAGGCGCGCCCGGGGTGGCCCTGGTGCCCCTGGTGGCCCTGGTGGCCCTGGTGCCCCTGGTGGCCCTGGTGCCCCTGCAGGCCCTGGTGGTGGCCGTGCGGGAGCGGCGTGATGGAGGAAGTCCGCTTGGGCACATCTGGGGGCACCTGCTGAAGGGCAGACAAAGAGACGAGTCAGCGAGAGGACCGAACACGCCATTATGCATCGGCCGCTACTCCACGCATTTTCTACATGATCTAAACTACAGAGAAAATAAAAACTAAACTAATGCAAGTTAACAGAGCAGTAAAGTGAATCCCATTCACACTAAAGAACAGAGCAAGTGGTAAATCGAAAAGAAACTCAAGCCATCAGTAGAACATTCAATGCGAGACAATACAGAAGCAAGTACTACAGAAAAACGCAGCACAATACTGAAAATAATGGAAAAAAGACACACACGCACACAAAATAAAAATAGATTCACTTCTGAAAGAAGATGGATCTGAACCATATTAACCCAAACTATGCCCAGACAGATGTCCTCGGCTAGTACTCAAACCCCCAACAAATCAGAAGCAAATATTTTTTATCTCTCTCAAGCATCACAGCACACGACACACCAACAAAACTCTACAAAACAACACAACACAACACAACACAACACGACAGCTACTGCTACTGCACCTTGCGGTGATGGCGCGTCTGATAGCTGGCCACGCTTGCCACGCTCCCCGCGGGTGAGGAGTTCGGGGAAGGACTGGGGCAGGGGCCGGGACAGGGGCAGGGACAGGGGCCGGGGCACTGGCTCATCAGGGTCATGGGCCACGGGTCCGCTGCCATGGGCATGTGGTGCGACAAAGACAGGGGCATGAGCCCGCGAATATGACCCATCGAAGAGCTCATCTATAAACAACAACAACAAGCATGGCGAGCGTTAATATTACAAACAAAAAAAAGGAGGAAATCGAGAAAAAAGAAGACAAGACACGAGACATTACACGAGAAAAGAGAGAATAAACCGCGGAAGCTGCGCATGTTAATTAAACGCGATGCGCCGCCATGAGAATAGTCTCGGGGCGCTGCCTCTGCTAGAACCAACATGGTGGGACATAACGATGTTTCGGCCGCGAAAACAACAGCAGCAGCAGCGGCGGCAGCAGCAGCAGCAGCAGCAGCAGCACTATGGGTAGGAACCAGCGGCGACATTGCATGGCACTAGGCTGTGCATGCTGTGCGTCTAACTGTCTACCCCACAACTACACACATGTAAAGTCGTGTCGCGGCACCCCGCGCCGACAAGCATCCACTAGTGCTAGTATAGTATTTTCCATAAACGACCGCGGAGTACATTTCCGATCACGGAACGGTTGCCGGGCCGGCGGCGCAGGCCTCGGGCGCCCCGCGCCTCGGGCCCCAGAGGGGGGCGTGGGCGCGGGCCGCGCGGCCGTCGATTGGGATGCCTACCCCGCGGGCGTCCGGCCGGCCGCCGGCAGCCCGGGGGGCAGGCCGCCCAGCCGACACCCGCGCGCGCACGGCGTACGGCGCACGGCGGCGGCGGCCCCTCTGCCTCCCCCTTTCCCCCGCGCGCACCGCACCGCTGCTTACCTCGTGCTCCGAGTACGACTCGTGCGGCGAGTAGAAGTGCGCCGACGTCGAGTCCCAGTAGGTGTTGTCGTGCTCCCGGTCCCTGCAGGCGCCGCAGCCCGGCGCGCAGGCGGGGCCGCAGGCGGGGCCGCAGGGGGGCTGCTGCTGGTAGTAGTCGTAGTGCTCTGCGCCGGGGCCGCAGCCGGGCGCGCAGGCGGGGCCGCAGCCGGGCGCGCGGGGCCGCAGCCGGGCGCGGGGCTGCAGCAGCTGGACTGGCTCCTGGGCAGCCGCCGCTCCCGCATGGACATGGAGCGCACGGGCACGGCCCGCGGCTGGCCCTGGGCCCCCATGGGCGCAGGTCCCATGGGTCCCATGGACCCCATGGGCCCCACGGCGGCGGGCGAGCCGGGCCCGGCGGCCATCGAGGCCGGTGGCGCGCCCGCGTTGGCCACGGGGCTGAGCGGCGGCAGCGGCAGCGCGCCGCCGTCCGGCTGGCAGAGGTCGCCGTTGGTCTGCAGGCGCCGGCTCAGCCGCTTCTCCGCCTTGGCCATGGCCGTGATGGCCGCGAACTTGTTGAGCAGCGTGTAGCGGCGGAACGCGCGCTGTATCGTGAGCGCCGCCAGGCGGGCCTTGACGCCGCCGTACTTGCGCTCCAGCAGCTCGATGCGCTTATCCTGCAGGTCCTGCGACAGCTCGTACCTGCAACAGGACAAGGGGGCGTCGCGTTACGTCTCCGGCAGCAAAGGGTCGGCGAGGAGCCGGTGACGGCCCGGTCACGACGGCGCTGACCCCCCCCCCCCCCCCCCCCCCGCGTGCACGTCCGCAGTCCGCGGCGGTGGCGGCGGCGGCACCACGTGCGTGACGGCCTTCACTGGACGACACGACAAAGAGAAGACGCGGCAAAGCCCCCGCCCCGCCCCGCCCCGCCCCGCCCCGCCCGCCCCGCCGTGCGACGACGCCACGCTCCGGACCCAGCCCCCTATTTGGCTCCGGCACTGTGAAAAAGTCGCATTCCCCCCCCCCCCCCCCGTCACGCTCCCCCCCCCCTCTCCCCGACGCTGGACGATTATGTACCATTTTCTCTGCAGCAGAAGTCGGCGTCGTCGGCCAACGTCCTCGCAAGTGAATAATTTGGTGAAAACAATAAGGACCGCCGTGCACAGCGCGGTAATGAGGGCCAGAGAGGCGGCGGGGGGGGGGGGGGGGCTCAAAGAGAAGCCGCCTGCAGCAGGGTGTTTGCGTGGGAGGGAGCGAGACAGACAGACGGGGGGAGGGGGAGGGGAGGGTAAACTGGCCGTGACCGAGACGGGCCGGCAGGGCCGGCAGAGGACACGGTGGTCCGCGACATTTCAGATTTCGGGAGTCAAGTCGCCTTTGTTCTTTCCGGCGCACATCAGCACTACACACACCGCCCGCCCGCCCGCCCACGCCCGGAGGCCCGCAGCCCGCCGAGCGGAACGGAGCGAGTGCACAGGGTCCGGCCACGGCTGCGGCCACGGCCGAACCGGGCCCCCGCGGCCGCTTCCGCGAACCGGGGCGGACCCGCGGACCGGCCGTGTGTGTCTGTGTGTGTGCGTGTGTGTGTGTGTGTGTGTGTGTGTGTGTGTGTGGGCGGCGATGCTGGCGCTTCCTAGAAGGCACGGATTGCACGGATCAGGCATACCCCAACACGCGTAGGGAACAGTAAGAGAGGAGATGCAGAGAGAGAGAGAGAGAGAGAGAGAGAGAGAGAGAGAGATACAGAGAGAGAGAGAGAGATACAGAGAGAGAGAGAGAGAGAGAGAGAGAGATACAGAGAGAGAGAGAGAGCACGGGGGGCGCGGGCCGAGAATTTGGTTTTCCGCGCCTCCTGCCGCCGGCGCCACGTCTCCACGGGCGGAATGACAAAAGGCTCTAAGAGAGACTGCAGCCGCGAGCCGCCAGCCGCCAGGCCGAGACAGTAACGACGACGTCTTCGGCGGCTTTTTATCTTGCGACACATTCTCAATCGGAACACGTTTTCTCGTGCGGCTCACGTGGGCTGTGGTGCGGGGTGGAGTGGAGCGGAGCGGAGCGGCGTGGGGGCGCGTGCGTGCGTGGCGTGCGTGGCGTGCACGGCGCACCGTGTTGTGTCTCGCCGGCTGGCGTGGCTGCAGCACGTAGCCATATCAAACGTGGTCTCGCTTTCTAGGAGATGCCAGATAGACCGCCGCCGCCAACGTCTACGTGAGGACTTAACTTTCGTCAGCGGCGGGCGGCACGGACATGTTCACATATACAGAAGCAGGGAAAAGATGCAGCGGCCGGCAGCGGCAGCGGCTGCTGCCCTGCGCCACCGGGGCGGGGGCGGCGGCGGCGGCGGCGGCCTTGCCGAAGCAAATCTTTCAACACGCACGGCGCCAGGCCAGAGGCCGCGGATCCTCTCTCCTCTCTCCCTCTCTCCCTCCCTACCCCCCCCCCCCCCCCCCCCCGCTTCTTGACGGCCGCCACCAGAGCAGTTGCGAAGTTGCACGCTACAGAGTGTGTCCAGTGCAGGCCGGGCCGGGATGACGATGGTGAGGGCCCGCGGCGCGGACACAGCGGGCCAGGATCATGCCGGTCCCGGGTCCCGGCCTCTCAGTGTCAGCCAGAACAGAACACACCCGCCCCGCCCCGCCGCCGCCGGGCCCCGCACTCCGCACTCACATCTAATGAGGCAAATCTGCGGCCGCGTCAGCCTCGCCCTCGTCGCCACCGAGTACGTAATGACACGGGGCGTAACGAGCACGGCGGGGTCCTCGTCGGGGAGGCCCTCGTCAGCGCGGCGCAGCGCCCCCTCGCGGCCGCTGACCCCCGGCTGCTGCCCCCGGCTGCTGCCCCCGGCTGCTGCCCCCGGCTGCTGCCCCCCGCTGCTGCTGCTGCCCCCGGCGAGGGCCCAGCAGCACCGCCACCACAACATACTTACGCAGTCTGGATGCGGGAGCGTTTGAGCACCTCGCCATTGTTCCGGACGGAGCCCTTCTTGGCGACGGCCCAGTTGTTGTAGTTGGGCGTGGACGGGGGGCCCGGACCGCACGCCGGACCGCACGCCGGCCGCTCCACCTTGTGCGGCGAGCTGGAACAGAGCGAGAAGGGCGAAGGGGCGGATTAGAGAGGGAGCGAGAGGGCCAAGAGCCGACGACGAATATCACTGCGCAGGGGGCCTCGACACGGAGCCCCGACCCGCCCCCGCACGAGGAGGTCGTTCACGTTGGGCCCGGCTGTGTGGCCGGCGGCCTACCCGAGGGGCGGGGCCCGGCCATACGTACCCTCCGGTAGCGGGGCTGCGGAGCAACTGAACACTGTCTCTCTCTCTATCTCATGGAGTACACCCACGAGTGCGACAGAGACAGGGCTACGAAGGCGGCGCTCGGAATCAGCCCGCAGGCCAGGGGCAAGCCAATTAACTACACCGGCGGAAACCGCGCCGCCAACACACTCACGTACTCAAGTGCGGGGGGAGGGGGGGGGGGGCGTGGGAGGGAGAGAGACGGAGCGAGACCGCGATGAGCATATACTGGCAGCGCCCGTGCTCTCGTTGCCGCCGCTCTTTTATCCTTTTTGCCTGTTCCACCTGCAGGAGCACGTGCATGAGAATTTCAGCGAACGCGTGCCTGCCCGGGGGTCCGTGGCGGAGGGGCGTCTGTTCCACATGAAGGGCGACTCATTTTCTTCCCCCATGTTCTCTTCTCTCTCTCTCTCCCTCTCTCTCTCTTTTCGTAGGTCGTGGCGTCGTCGTACGGTTTTCCGTGCACCACACGAGAGAGGCAGGAAGCAACAAAAAGCAACGCGGCGAGGCGAGTCGGACACACACACACACACAATGCGCGGAGAAGAAATAAAGGCCGCGCCCACAATCATACGTCCAATAACAACAAATCGGCACGGCATGGGATGGCATGGGATGGCGGCCGGGGCGGTGCAGCGGTGCAGCGGTGCAGCGCGACGGGAAGTGTGTGGGCCGCGGGCGGCCGCGAGTGCCAACCGCTGACCGGCCGCCGCCCGCCGCACTGCACACTGCACTGCATGCACTGCACTGCACTGCACTGCACTGCACTGCACTGCACTGCACTGCACTGCACTGCACTGCACTGCGCACTGCACTGCACTGCACTGCACTGCGCCGCGCGTCCCGGAGGCGCCAAGTCATCTGCTGTGCGACCCGATCGGGCGGCACGGCACCGCTCGCCGAAGTGCGGCCAGCCAGAAGCGGGAGGCGCCCGAGGCAGAGCTGACGGGCTCCCAGGCCCAGGGCAAAGGGGGGACCCCCAAGGGGGCGTTCACCTGGGGCCGGCCGCGTTATCGCTGCGGGCCGCGGCCCCGCCGGGGGTCAGCGGCGCCCGGCGGCCCCATCCCATCCTCCCGCTGCGCGCTGCATTTGCAAGTTTATTGCACGGCATCACTCGCGTGTGCACTCGGCCGGCCCGGGACTCTACTCGGCGCGCGAATATTCATGCCGCGGTGCCGCCGCCGCTACCGCTGCTGTGTTGCTGCTCGCTTCCGGCCCGGCCCGGTCCCGGCCGGCCCAGAGGGAGGGAGGCAGAGGGGCGGACGCGTGCCGGCCGGATAGAGCCGCAGCCGACAGCCGCGACCGGCGGCCCACGCAGCCGGCACCGGCGGAGAGCAGAGCAGAGCGGAGCGGAGCGGCGGATCAGGCAGAGGCCCGCGGGGGGCCGCGTTGCCAACCTCCTCGCGCTTCCTTATTCCTCCTTCACAACGCCCCCGCCACGCCCCGCCGCAGATGAGCCCATCACACGGCAGCGGGCAGCGCCGCGTTTCGCCTCACCGCGGCATCCCGCCGCCACAAGCCACACCGTCACCACCAGCAGCAGCGCCGACCGACTGGGCGTGTGGTGTGACCTCCAGTCCACTCACGGCTGACCTGACCTCACGTCGCCTCGCCGCCTCGCGTCCTGTCCGCCCCGCGCAGCTCAGAGGCTTATGGCTCCAGTGTCAGGCGGATCCGACGGGACGCAGCCGCCCGCAGCCGGGCTGGACAGGCCCGCGGCCCGCGGCCTACGGCGCGGCGCGGTTAGAGAAACGCGACACGGGCTCCGCCACGGCCTCTGCCGCGCGCACGCGCCGCCGCCGCCGCCGCCGCCGCCACCGCCGTCCGCCGTCAGACAAACAAACCACGAAAACCCGACTCTCTTTTCATTAAATTCTTCGCTTGCGGCCGCAAGGTGGACAGACGGAGGCGTCGCGTAGCTAGTGTAACAGGATCGCATTATAGGCCGCGGGCTGGAGCGGGGCTGGAGCGTGCTGGAGCGGGGCTGGAGCGGGCTGGACACAGCAGTGCAGGCCACCGGCGACAAGGCCAGGCCGGACCGACACGAGCAGAGCGCCGAGCCCGGCAGCCATCTCATTGCCAATAAGAGACGCGGCTGTAGCAGCGGCAGCGGCGTGCGGAGTGGCCCACTTACACCGCACCGCACCACTGTACTGTACTGTTCTGTGCCGGGGCACAATCGTCACGTCACGTCACCGCCCGTCCAGCCGCCGATACGGACGAAAACGGAAGCCGCTCTACAGGAACCGCCCCGCGCCGCACCGCCCCGCGCCGCGCTCTTATTTATCAAGCACGCCGGGCGCATCCGCGCCTATCGGGCCGTAGCCGCTTCTCTCTCTCGCTCCCGCGGCGTGCCAGACAGAGACAACATCGTCGCCGCCGCCTCGACTCGCACGCGGCCTATCGCGGCGGAGTACTTTTCCAAAACAGCCAGGCAGGCGGGCGGCGGCAGACTCCGCCGGGCACCGCAGCGCGCGGAGAGAACCAAACGCATTCGGAGAAAAAAATTATCTCGCGGAAACAACAAATAACATATCATCCCGGACGGGATGGGAAACACCGAGGACACACACACACACACACACACACACACACACACACATGGACAGAAGCTTCTCCCCTTCGCATCCTTCTTCGCCCCGCTGCGGCGGCCCCCAAATTATTAAAAAGTTAAAAAAAAATCTGTTGGGGAAAAAAAAGAAAAGGTAACGGAAGATGAGACAAAAGTGTCTCTCAATGTGACACAGCGGGAGACGGGGCAAGAAATAAATAAATGCGATCTAAATGAAAAGGCGCGGCCAGCGACGAGTTGACAGGAGAACGCGCCGCCCGTAAAAAAAATTGTACACACACGCGCGCGCGCATATGAAATCCTAATGCGGCGGACAGCTATACAGACACAAAACTGACGGGTAAATAAGTACATACAAATGGTGAGCTGCGTTCAGTATTTGTCGCGTCATCGTAATCAAGAGCCGTGAAATGTGAAACAAAAGGAGTCGGAGTGGGCCGGTCGGTAAGTGTCCGGGCCGGCGGCCCGCCCCGCGCCGGTCCACCCGCCCGCAGCGCTCGCACGCCGCCCGGGCTTGCCTACCCTCACCATGCCAGGCGGCGCCGGCAGGAGGGCAGGGACGACTTCCCACGCCCTATTTTCCCGGGCCTCATCATTCCGGGACGGCCCCCGCCTGCGGGCTGAGGCCTGCGGGCAGAGGCCTGCGGGCTGAGGCCTGTGGGCCCCGCCCAGCCCCCGCTCGCCCTGCCCTGCGCCCCCCGGCTCTCCCTCATGCCGGAGCGTCTCGGGCAACAGCTGCCCGGTGCCTCCGGTGTGCCTCCGGTGTGCCTCCGGTGCCCTGGCGAGCCGTGCATGGCCGTGCACCGCACCGCACCGCGCTCTGCACCTGGTGTGCTGCCCCCGCCGGCCCCGCCGGCCCCGCCTCGCTCACCCCATTGTCAAACACTCCACGCGACGCGCCTCGGGGGCCGCGTACGAGGAGGCACACTCGCCCTCTCCGTCGGCCGCACTGCACTCTCCCCTCCCAATCACATCCCCTCTCTCTCCCTCCCAGCACGCCGCGGACGCGGCCCGCGCCAGACGCAACAAGCAGCGCACAGGGGCAGATGCTCCACAACCTCGGAGGGCCAGGACCCCCGAATGGGTGCGCGGCTAGCCAAAGGCGGAGCGAGCCAGCGCGGCGCGGCGCGGCCGTTTCGGTTTTAATTTCCACGCCGACAAAAGAGCAGAGCGGGAGGGGAGGGGGGGGGGGCGTCCCTCAAATCGGACCCCGAAAGACCGGAGAGGAAACCCGGCGGCTGCACCACTACCACCACCTCCGCCAGGGGCGTAAGACCGGCTGCAGCCCGCCGCAGCGGCGCCGCACGTCACGGAGGGCCTAATCAGCGATCCCCACCGCACCCGACAAAACCAATAGCGGCGCGGGGCGGCGCGGGCGGGTGCGAGTGAGTCCTGGGGCCCCGGCGGCCCGGCCGGTGGGAACGAACGCACGTCCGCGGCCCCCGCCCCCCCCCGCCCCGCCCCGCCCGGGAAGAAATTAACTCGACCAAAAAATACAGTGTACTTTAACTGCAGCTCACTGCACGTCCGTGCACCCTACACTGCGGAGAGACGGGTCCGAGACGTGCGGCGGGACGCGGCGGGACAATGCGGCCGTCCTGGACCCGCCGCGCCGCGCTGCACTCTGCCGCACTCCGCTCTGCTCCGCTCTGCTTTTCATACGTGTATCAGGTTGCCTCCCGCTGCCCCGCCCCGCCCGGCCCGTCCATCTCGCTGGCGGCCCTCAATAGAATCATCGTCGTCGTCTCCGCCGCCGTCCTCCCCGATGGAAAATGCGCCACAAAAAAAGATAATCGCGGAGCACAAGGCCTCCTTCACGCTTTTGGCCGAGTCATTGCCCGCCGCTGCGTCGTATTCTTGCACACCCCGCATATAGCATCTCCTCCGCAAAACTCCACAAATCCGTGGCGCGACGCGGCCTCGCCCACCCTCTCTCCCTCCCTCCCTCCCTCCCTCCCCCCCCCCCCCCCCCCCCCCCCCCCCCCGACGTTCCCCGAATGGTCCATACGGGAAGGAACCGGTGACGAAACAATAGCGAACGCATCCTTGCATCATAAAAGGACATGGAAATGCACAAAGTTACAGGAGCGACACGGCGATCGTCTGGGGGGGGGGGGGGGGGGGGGGGGAGGTTCCGTTGTCGGGGGCGCGGCAGGCAGCGGAGCGGAGCTCTCTCTCTCTCTCTCTCTCTCTCTCTCTCTCTCTCTAATCTGCTTATCATGAACCTTCCAATCATTTCTTCCGGTCGCCGGCCCACCGCCCGCCGCCGTCGCCTCGCCCGACCCGGAACGGAGGGGGAAAAAATAGAACACAATCACAATCCAATACAAGTGAATGAAACGGGAGGACACGCGATAAAACACCAATCGAAAAAAAAAATCAGAGATCAATCAAAACTCGACCAAAAAATGAGGGCAACGAGTCTCTCCGGGCGGGAGACCCCGTACGGATTACCACAAAGAGAAAGACTCACTTTGTATAAATCCATCGATTTCCCTCCCAGGCTATCCAAGGCGATGAGAGGGGATTTGAACGCGCGACGACGGGCGGCAGCGGGGCAGAGAGAGGCGGGGGAGACGGACGGCCGGGCGGCGGGCGTTCTTATTGACACATCACATTACAGGCCGGCGGCCCTGCCGGCCCCGTGCACGCCGTGCTCACTGGCGCGTTAAAGGGCCGTCGGGGCGGCGGGGGCCCCCACGGAATGCACGCCTAAGTCACACGGGGACGGCCGGTGCACGTCGAACGCCGTGGAAATAAAATGCCGGCCGGTATAAAAATAATAAAAAAACAAAAATAAAACACTCTCCTCTCCCCCCGTGCGCAGCAGCAGCAGCAGCGCGGCGGCACCGCAGCGGGCAGCGCAGATGACGCCCCTCGGGGCCTAGGCCGGCAGGCAGATCGTCCCGGGCGATAAGCGAATGCGTGTGTGTGTGTGTGTGTGTGTGTGCGTCAGAAATAATTGACCTCCGATACATAAGTAGCATGGGAACGCGCTGCACAAAAATAACAAACGACATTTTTCTTTTCCCGATTCATCACAATCAGAGAGGTGTCATCGTGTGGATGGTGGCGCGGCTGGCCGCAGCCCGTGGGCCGCCCGCCTGCCGCCGCGGCCTAAGCACTGGCACCGGCCCGGAGGCACGGACACGGACACGGCCGTCCGTGGAGACCTGCGGGAGCCGCGGGGGCCGCGGGGGACGCCGGCCCAAACACCGCCGCCGCACCAAACCACAAGATCGCAAGGACGGGCGGACAGTCACGGAGCCGGGCCCTAGGGGTCACGCGCGCACACACACACACACGCCCTCTCAGTCACACTCACGGCGGGGGTCCCATCGGGGTGCGTAGCTCTCTCTCACACACACTCAGCAGGAGGTCCTGCGGCCGCTGCTGATCGCCGACTGTTTGTTTGGAGCTCGGGTCGGTTTCAGCTCAGTTGTGATCCGCGTCCCCGTGCAGGCCGCGGCCGCGGCGCGGAGGGGCGTATGTCCACGGGGGCCTGTGGGGCGCAGGCCCACCAGTGACAGCAGCAGCAGTGGGAGGAGATAAAGGCGCGGGCCAACACACCGCCACGTCGCTATTAGGAACTACTCCCCGCGCGGCAGGCGGCCTGCACCCCCGTCAGCCGTCAGGGCCCGCGGCCGCCCCGCACTCATCCATCGGCTCCCATGCGCCCTTATCTCCCGAGGACATCGCTCCGCCCCACGGCCGCGTCCCTTCCCTTCCCTCCTTCCCTCTCGCTCGCACGCCCCGCCGCCCGCTCCTGCAGTGTCACCGTCCGGATGAGTCAGTCAGGGGCCTCGGCCGGGCCAGACAGATAGGAGGGTGGTTTACCAAAGTAGAGTTCCCAGCGCAGCGCAGCGGCTGCCACGCCGCAACCCGTCCCAGCCAGCCAGCGGCCACGCCCCCAAAACAGTAACAGCGGAGCAGAGCACAGCAATTAGTGCACTAAATGCAGCGCGGCGCCGAGCGCACACGCCCCCCGACCCCTCCGACCCCTCCAGGACCCCTCCAGGACCCCTCCAGGACCCCTCCAGGACCCCTCCAGGACCCCTCCAGGACCCCTCCAGGACCCCTCCAGGACCCCTCCAGGAAGCGCTACCGGCGCGCTCCAGTCGCTCCAGCTCCAGCGTCGCGTTCGAACAGCCACGCCCGGTGGGAGCGGAGGGGAGGGGAGAGGGGAGGGGAGAGGCGAGGAGAGAGGGGTTTTCATTTTCGGTTCCCAACAGACAGTTTTCATTAGCCCCGTCATCCTCTGCTCTCCTCTCCTCTCTTCCGGGGAGCCGCGCGCGACAGGCGCACAGAACAGAGCGGCACACGCTGCCGCGATAACGCATGAGGCAGACGGCAAACACGCGACGGGCCTCGGTGCCGCGCCGCCCGCTGACGCCCGCTGACGCCCGCTGACGCCCGCTGACGCCAGCAGACGCCGCCCGGGCCGGCGCGGTGACATGGCGCGCCGTACGCCCCCGTCCCAAAGACAAACAACGGCGCCGGGCCGGGGCTGACGATGCGTCACGGCAGCCGCCGCAGGACGGGGGAGGACGGGGCCAAGACCAGGCAATCTCCCTCAATTGTCTCGTGAGGCGCGGTCTTGTCCAGCGCGGCGGCGACACCACACGCCGCCGCCTTTAGAGAGAACTCGATGAAATGACAAAATGGAAAACACGCAGTGTGCGCTCCCGGCAGTATTTAAATAACAAAACGCCACCGGCCTGCCGCCCGCCCGTTCCCCGAAGAGCTGCCGCCGCCGCCGCCCCCGCCTCGTCAAACACACGCGGCGGCCGCGTGGCACGGCGTGGCACGGCGTGCTTCTTATTTGTGCGCTTCCCCTGCGGCATCAGCTGGGCCCCTCCCGCAGCTGAGACAACAACACACCTGCGGGGCTGCGGGCCGTGTCTTCATCACTATTCGCAGGCAGGGAGGGCCGCGCGGGACAGTACGTGGCGGCGGGCCGCGCCGTAACGCTGCCAATAAGCTGAGCGGGGCCCCGTGCCCGCGCGGGCCCCGAATGCCACAACACGGCGATAGCCCGTGATTACGCATCGGCATGGTCACCGCATTCCCCCCGATGACAACACGCCGGCGTCGGCGTCGGTGCTGCTTATCTCCGCGGTGACGAGGCACGCGCGTCGCGACGCCGCACGCACACACACACAGTCACACACACACACACACACGCATGGCAGGCCCGCCGTCACGCCGCGCGTGCGTGTGTGTGTGTGTGTGCGCCGACCGAATCCGAATTCGGGACCGATCGGCGCCGAGTAGTGTGTAAAAATAAAGCAGCGCACGAGAAGGAGAGGCGCTCGCGGGGGCCCGTCCTGCTTAGTCCTGCAGAGGGGCGGCTGCGGCGCCTCGCGTGCCCCGGCGGGGGGCCTGCGGGGGCCCCGGCCAGACCCGCGGACGCGTGCCCCAAGCCCATAACGGCCGACGCGCGGACACGCCGAGCGTTCCCGAGGAAAGCGCCGGAGAGAAAACGACAAGAAAAAAATTATAAAAGCTCTCGGAGGAGGAAAAAAAAAGAAAAGAAAACTGCCGTGTATAGTGTACACATCATACAGCAAATATGAAACCAAAACGGCGAATAAAGTAATGGACGCCTCTGTTGCGTTCGACGTGAACGCCACGAAGAAGAACAAGAAGCTCAAAGAGGAGGGAGAAAAGAAAAAAAGAAACTGTTGCACGTCCCGCGGCGCCCGCGGCCGCCTTCCTGCACACACACACACACGCACACACACGCACACACACACACACACGGCGAGGCACGGCCGAGCGAGTGCGGCCATCACGACAAGCAGTGCATGACGACCATTCTCTCTCTCCTCGCTAATTAATTAAATAGTGCAGCAGCGGCGCCGCCGAGCCACTCCCCTCCGCCGCACAAGAAATGAGGCACGAGAGGAGTCTTCTTCTTCTTGGCCGCCTTCTTGACCACCGCCGAGTGGCGGCGGCGGCGTCGGCGGGGACGTGCCGACGTGCACCTCGTCACGACCAGCGAGCGGCCGCCGCTGACGCCGCCGCCGCTCCGGAGCCCCTGGCGGCAGCGGCACGCCGGCCCGCACGCACGGCTGTGCCGGGGCTGCCTACCCTCACGGGGCTACCCGCCGCCGCCTCGCCGCAAGACCGACCCCAAACAGCTGGACCCTACTCACAGCGCACACTCTCTCTCTCTCTCTCTCTCACACACACACACATACACATACACACATACACACACACTCCCGACCGGGACCGCGTGACCCCCCGATCAATACACACCGACATATCGGCGATATCGGGCGACTTGCGGAAGAGTTCGACAACCTCCCTCCCTCTCTGTCTCTCTCTCTCAGTCTCTCTGTCTCTCTATCCCGTCCGCAACCCTCGTCCTGCCTCCCTCCCCGAAGACGTCACACACGGCTGGTGGAGGAACAAGGAGGGACAGCGGCGGCAGCGGCGGCAGCGACCCCTCGGAAGGCATCACCCTCCCCGTCGAAGGAAGTCTTCCGGGCGGCCGCGCTCCGGGGGAAGGTCTGCGGCGGCGAGGGGAGCGCGGCTTCTCGTCCTCCACTATTATTTTGTCGTCCACAACGTCCGTGCGGTGGAGACGGCGACGCAAAAGACGGAATTTATGGCGTTCCGCGCCCGAGCCCGAAGGCGAAGAGAAAACTCCTTCCGAGGAGGAGGGGGGGGGGGGACTTTTCCGATTATACCAAAGTTTGGCACATTGATACAACTTTATGAAGATTCAGCGCGCAGCTCGGTGCGCCGTGGTATTATTTTTGTCAAAGAAACGCAGGACAAGGATGAGAAAACTTGGCTGTTTAGATTCCAGCAATGAATACAAAAACACAGACGACCTGTTGAGGTGTAAGTACACCGGGGTGACAGGAGGGGGGCAATGCAGATTAACAACATGAACTTGACAGCTTACCCGACCACAAATCCAGATACGCAGATGAGCATGATGGGTAATAAACAATCCGGCAGGCGAGCCGCTTCTGCTGGCCTCTCGTATCAAAACGATCACACACACACACACACACACGCACGCACTCGGCGTCACTCACTGATCACAACACACTTGTCGCACTCAGACGCGAACGCGGGGGAGAAGCGTAGGGGGCACATCACATCCCCGTCCCAGACACACTCCGCGCGCGACGGCCGGCCGTCTCGGACTAAACGCAACAGTCTGCCGCCGCGCTCCGCAGCCGGCCGCCGGGGGCCTCCCAGACCGAGCTGGCAGCGGCAGCGCCGCGCAGACGAGGCTGGCAGCGTGGCGGCGCGCCTTCACCGTGTGGTGGTGGTGGGAGGAGAGCCCGGCTGGCCCGGCTGGGCTCGGCCCGCGTGCGGCACGGCACGCCCGGCCGGCTGCGGGTGCACCCTGCAGCACCCCGCTGATGCACCGGTCACTGCAGCAGCCACCACTGACCACCGGACACTCCCTCCCCAATCATCACGCGCACGAGCCGTTTTATAGCGCCAACCCTTTCGCAGCCAGACCGGCCGACCGGCACCGTAATTGGGGGATAAAAATCAGGTCCGGGCCGCGTTTTCAAATCTCCCGCTCATTGTGTGCTTACACGCCTCTCATCCCATGCGGCGGCGGCGGCGGCCGCGGCACATCCTTCTCGCCGCTTCGCGATCTGATCCATTTACGGGCCACCGATGATTATTCCCAGATTCAGCGACGCACACACACACACACACACGCACAGTTTCGGCAGATGAAGCCTCCCCTCACCCCACTCGTCCTGTCGGCGGCACGGCGTCGTGACTGGGCGGATCGCCCCGATCGCCACGTCCGCGGACACGCCTCCGCCTCCCAACGTTTTCATTTCATTCTCCGTCGTTCGGCACCCAAAAAATTCCAAGTCAAATCGCGACGAAGACGAATCTGATGAGGTGAGGCTCGGGGCCGCGGCGGCGGAGGAGGAGGCGGCGGCCGACTTCCGCCACTCGCCGACGGGGGAGAGAGAGAGAGAGAGAGAGGAGAGAGAGAGAGAGAGAGAGAGAGAGAGAGAGGAGACGAGAAAATCGAGTACAACACGCGGAGAAGGAGAAGAGAAACGGAGCGGCCGGGGCAGCCGGGGTAAACAATCGGTGCGCGCCGCGTCCACGCCCTCCACTCCACGCACGCCGTGCGCCACGCCGTGCGCCACGCCCCGCGCACGCATCGCCCGGATTAACGGGGGGCTTTCTCCGGGCCGCACGGGGGGGGGGGGGGGGGGGGCGTAGCCAAGGGCACGTGGGAACCACGGCGGGCGACGCTGACGTCTCGATCCGCGTGGAGTGACGGCAAAAGTGTACACGAGCACGGCACGAGAGCACGGCGGCACGGCGGCAGCAGCGGCTCACGTGCAAGAAGAGCAAGTCGCGCGGATGCAACGTTGTGAAACCCCATGGCGCTGCACTGGGGGGCTGAGGGCGGGGGCGGGCTGCTTAGCGCCCCCGCGACGACAGTGTGTGTGTGTGTGTGTGTGTGTCTAGTCGTGGGCGTGAGTGCGAGCCGAGCAAGGGTCGGAAGCCTTCTCTCTCCGCAGCCGGAACATGTGATGGCGCCCGAGCACAGCCGAGCCGAGCCGGGGAATCCGCCGCCCCCGCGCGGCCAAAGTCCGGGCCACAGCCACAGCCACGCGACTGTAACAGGGCGGGCCGAGAGCGCGTCTGGCTACACATCACATACACCACCAGCACGGCCGCCGCCGCCACCGCCACGTGCCCCACATGCTGGAAGGGGAGAGAAAGATGAAACTCTCCGCTACGGGCTTAGAGAGGGAGCGCGGCCGCGGTACAGGCTCGGCGGGCAGCGGCACACGGCACACTCCAAGTCACTTCTGGGACGCTTTCAGGCGGGCAATGTGCGGTGTGCGGCCGCGCCCGTGTCCGTATGCACCCTGCATGTGCAGCCAGTGGGCCGTGAACACGAGCCTCCATCTGCAGCGGAGCCGAGCGGCGAGCGGCGAGCGCAGGGGAAAGGATGTCAATGGGCAGAGCCTTACACCGCTGGCCGGCGAGTCATCCATGAGCATCAGGGGCGGCGCCGCCGCTGCACTTGCCCCCCGCCCCGGACTACAAACGCATTAGGCCGATGAGGAAGTCCATCCGACAAACAACGGGCTGATTGAATCCTTGCCGCGACGCACTCGGCGGCCACTCAGAGCGCGGGCCTCGGCGTGGGATGGGAGCGGCGGAGGCAGCCGTCGAACCCGTTTGTTTTCGGCGATTGCATCAGCGGCAGAGTGACGGGCTGGTGCCGGTGCCGGTGCCGGTCGGACACAGAACCATCACTCGGTTCCCAGGGGATCAATCGGGGGCGGCGGGGGCGGCGGTACCTCTGTGTGGGCGCCGCCGCTGCTGCCGCGGCCCGCTATGCCGCCTCCAGGAACACCTCCCCGAGGACGTCCGACGCGGACGGTCCGGCGTCGTCCCCTTCGGGTCGGGCGGGACGCACTCGGCACTCCCCCTCACTGCGGCCCGCTCGGCGTGCCCCGGCTAACTGTCCCGCCCGCCCACACGCCGCCTAGTCCATGTCAGCGCTCCCCGTCTCTCTCGCACAGTCACGCGTGCCCGCCGTGCCCGCGCAGTGCCCCGACCGCCCCGGCAGCACGGACCAAGGATGACTTCGAACGGAAGCGCGAATCGCGTCCCAATGACGCGCGCCGCGAGGGTCGGCGTCGGCGGGGGGCGGCGGAGAAACCCCCCCCCCCCCCCCACACCGCGGACACACAGCGTCGACGCGGTGGTCACGGGGTGGCCGACGGCGGACGACGGCGACGTCTCGATCAGGCCAGCGTCGCGGGGACGGGGGGCGGGGACCTTGGCGGAGCCTGTTGGCACGGCGCGCGACCCGCTGACCCGGGGTCACTCACCCGGCCGGCAGCAGCGGCAGCAGCGTATGCAGAGCACACACGCGAGCGGGAGGGGAGGGGAGGGGTGCATGGGCGTCGGCCCCGCTCCGCGAGCACGCACTCGCCCAACACAACGGCCGCCGCGCCTCATTTTTGTCTCGTTTTCCTCCCCTTTTCCCTCCTTTCCGCCATTTCTCACGCGCATATGCATACACGTTTCGTATTTTTTTTTGAGGCGCGTCGGCGGCGTCCGTGTGACACGGCAAGGTCGGCAGCTACACACACACACACACACACACACACACACACACACACGCCGTCAGCCGGAGCACCCATTCTACGCGCGCCCTACGCGATTTCCCTTTCCTCCGAAATGTAATGGCTCCGCGGGGGGGCCGCGGGCCCACTGGTGTTTGTAGTGGTGCGCACGGCTGCTGTCCGCCGTGAGGAGCGAACCTACGGCAAATTCGGTCAGGGCGGTGGAAAGCGCGAAAGCGTGACGTGACAGCGTGGGCGCGCGTGCGCGGGGCGGGGCGGGGCAGGGCGGGGCGGCGCGATCCGGACGCCCGGACCCCGCCGCCTCCGCTGCCTGCCGCTCTCCGGGCGACGATGACGCAGTAGGCACACCAGGCCGAGACGTCATCATATCGGAACACCACACGGAGTTCATTGCAAGTGTGTAACGTTATTCCGAGTGTGTACGTCGTCCATTCCCAGGACTCAAACCTGCGCCGCTGGGCCGCCGTCCTGGCCCCGAGTCCCCCGAGGAGGACGCGGCGCGTCGCGACGCTGCCATTACACGTCTCATTCCTCACCTGCGGGGGCAAACAGAACAACGGAATTAGACGAGAATCACATTACGGAACACAACACCCGACCGGCCTCGTTTCAATCAACTTCTCCCTTCTCCCTCGGCGCCGCCGCCGCTCGCTGCAGCCCCCGCAGCCCCGCCGCCGCTAATTCACACTAACCAACTCCAGCAGCCAATCAAAACAAACGAGCACAGCGCAGCGTCAGCAGCGGGAGGGGGAGAGAGAGGGGCGGAGTGCGGTCAGCGCGCCGACCAAACAACCGAAGCCGACATGTACTGTATATAAACCGAGGGGGAAAGGCGCGCAGTACGTGCATGTACGCATCACGCCCCTCAGTTCGTATATCGCCCTATCATTTTATTCACAGTGTAACCCAAACAGTATACACAGTAGCGGCGGCAGCGGCGGTGCAGCGAGATGCACTCCCGTCCGTGCGCCGCGGGAGACGAGCCCCAGACGCCCCCGCCCCGCCCCGCCCACACGTCAGCCTCACGGCCAGGACCGTACGGCGCGGGGGGCGGCGGGGGCGTGGCGGCAGGGGCGTGGCAGCGTCGCCGTTGGCAGACACTCCGCACATCCCTGCTGCGCTTACACTCGTTACACTGTAAGTCACGGTGTAAGCGAAACCACGGACTGTACGCAGGGAGTCGCCCCCCAGTGTGCTGCCGAGTTCTTGGGAAACGAAAACAGGGACAGAACAGAGCGGAACGGCAGCAAAGGGCGAGAGGAGAGGGTAGACGGCATAGCAACGCGCCCCGCTGCCGCTGCTGCTGCTGCCCGCCCGGGAGCCGCCCAGCACACCCAGCCACCCCGGCGGCAGAGGTGACCCCATTGTGTCCTGTCGTGTCGCGGGGGTCGGAGCGGAGCGGTGCCGGCGGCGGCTGCACCACTCGCGGCCGAGAGCCATTCAGCGCCACTGCGTCCGCACCGTACAGTACAGTACAGCATCCACGGCGCGGCGTCGAACGGTCATCCAGCCGACCGCACCGGGACCAACCGGGACCGGGACATGGACATCTGCCCCCGGGGCTCCATCGCCGAGCCGTTGTTGCCGTCGTCGTAAAGCTGTCCGCGCGACGCGACGGCGGCGGGGGCCGGCGGGGGCCGGCGGACGGTGTCCGGCTAGACGTTTAGCACCTTGTTAACGCCGCCGTCACCGCGGGGGCAGCGCGGCAGCGGGGGCACTTCTAAAGGGCTCGCGGCCTCGCGGCTCCGCGGGCCGATAAGACTGCCGGCCTACTTGTAGCCGTTGCTGTTGTCGCCACCTGCAGCAGCCACCGCCGCGGCCGCGGAGCGAGCGGAATCAGATCAAAGGCCGCAATGCGCCGCCGCCGTGGCCGCCGCGACGTGCACCCGTTCGCTACATCACGGCCATCTTGATGGAGTCGCGAGCCGAAAGCCGCCTGCTCCTCTCCTCTCCTCTCCGCGGGGTCTCGGTGACGGCGGCGATGCCACACCGGGCTGCCAGGCCGCCGGGCCCCACGACGCGAGCGACAATGGCTGACAATCAGGGTGAAGACACGCCTAATTAATGATTTTCGCTGTTTGACGGTCAGAGCCGAGGCACGCGAAGACGGTGTGCGATGTCGAGCCGAGCCGAGCCGATGCTCAACAGATGGCAACAGCTGTTCGCCACACATCTCATCCCCCCCCCCCCCCCCTCCCCTCCCCTCCCGCTGTCATCCCGCGCCGCTTTTGTGTTGATCTTCGAAAATCAGGAGGAGGAGGAGGAGGAGAGAAGGAGGAGGAGGAAGAGAAGGAGGAGGAGGAGGAGGAGTCCTGGACGTGGCCCCACAAACCCCTCCCCTTCCCCCGGTTCATCCAGTCCAGCGAACACTTGCACTTTACCTGGGCAGGCAGTAGAGGGACCGTGCCCGATTTTCGCCAACACCACTAACACGTCACATAACTTTTTTTTCCCTCGCCTGCTCGATCTCGACCCTCCGCAACGCCAAAGCGCGCAACCTGATTTTCGGACGAAGGGGACCGACAAGCCAGCGCGACATAAAAATAAAATAAAACACACGACGTGGAAACTAAACCCTCTCGTCGTGGTCGCAAACAGGATCCCTAACCGTGACGTATTTCAGGGGGCCGCGCCGCGCACTGCGATAACCCTCCGGCTCCGGGAAAAGTGCGGTGCGGCGGCGCGTACGGCGCGCGAAATTAAATGTGTCACAGCAAGCCTTCTCGTAACAATAACGCCAGGAACAAAAAAAAGAAACACGGAGAGCATAGATCACGTGACGGCATGGCGATGTCGCGGCCTGATGCCGCTGCCGCTGCTGCGGTCACCCCTTCCCCGCGGGCGACGTGTAAAAATAAATCAACCCAATTCGCGACAAGTGCGAAATAGGCCCCTCTCCACCGTGGGCCACACAAAGCCGATACCGCGCCGCTGCCCCGAGCTCGGCTGGCCTCGGCTGGCCTCGGCCCGCTCGGCCGTTGTTAGTCGAGTGGCCGCGGGCGCGTGCCGCCGGGCTAGGGCTGGGCTGGGCGCGTGGCTGGGCTGGACTGATGACCGCGGACGACACCAAAATCACCCAAGACGCTGTCCCACAATAACCCACAGTTTCCGCAGCTACTCGCAGATCGCACGAGGCCGTGTTTATATACGAGGGGTTGGTCACAGGTCATCCTGTGCCAGGTCGGCATCATGTCAGTCCCGTCCGAGGCCCCACCGGCCCTTACATACAGCAACAGAAGCAGCTGGCTGCCGGAGCCCTTGCCCAGAGACGCGTCTCTCTCCTTCTCTTTCTCTCCCGCGCTCATATGCAGGTGCGAGAGGAAGAGAGACGGCCGGGGGGAGGGGTAGAGGGAGAGAGCAGGTGTGAGCACGGCCGGCACGCGACTCCACCCCCACCACCACCGCCCGCCCGCCCGGCCCCCAGACTCCAGCTCCAGCTCCAGGCGGGACGACGCACGCCAGGTGCAGGGCGGGGGCCGGCCGTAAGCTGCCGTGAGCAGCCCGCAGATAGCATCGGCAAGGCCGGGCCCTGACGTCACGCGCTTCCTTCCCATCGTCACAAACTTTTCCGCCGCGCGCATGAAGGCCGAGTTGGCGACCCCCGCCACGCCATCAGAACCCTCCCCCCCAGTCATTTTCTTTTCGCTCCCCTCTTTCTCTTATCTCTCCCTCCGCCCCCGATAAACTTTAGGCCCGGGCTGGAAGTCATCAGAGGAATGCAAATATCCGGCCCGCCCGCCCGCCCCCTTCCTGCCCCCGGCGGCCCCCGGCCCGGGCCCCCGACGTGTGTCGCCAGCTGGAGCCCCAGCAGCGCGGCCCCGCAGCCCCCCAGGCCCCCTCGCTGACACACACGTGCTCGTCCCCCCTCCGCCTCCCCTCCCCGCTGCGACACGGCTCCCCCAGTTCAGCCTCCGAGGGGCGCGTTGTCAGCGGACGCGTAGTGGCCCGCGACCGCGGCCGACGCGGCGCCCAGAACAAAGGCCGCCGACCGACCGCTCACACCCCGGCCCATTAGGCGGCGGCGACCCGAGCGGCGCGGGGCGGCGGCGGCGGCGCCACGCAGACGGCCAGGCCAGAGGGGGTCGCGGCGGCGCCGACGGCCGAGCGCCGCGACGGCGGAACGGAAGGGCGACGCCCGTGCGGCGCTTCCTCGTTGAACGCCGGCCAAGAAACACCAGGGCGGTCGGTGTGGCGGGGCGCGGAGCGGAGCTCGGCACACTGCGGCGCGGCCGCGTCGTACCCCCCGGGCCCCTCCGACCAGGCCGCCCTCCTGCACACATGATGAGGCCTTATGGGCCCCACGGCGGCACGGCGCACCCGCAGGGGCCACGCGTCTGTCGAGCCGAGCCGGGCCGAGCCGAGCCGGGCCGGGACCACACGCTCCCCGCACGGGGTGGGACGGGAGATACTACAAGATGTGCAGCTGCCGGCTGTTGCCGTCGAGAGCGACACCTGCTCCCACTCCACACCCCACCCCGGCGTCCTGGGCCCGAGGCGGAGGCTGTCTGCGTGCTGCCGCCTCGCCGTAGCGGTCCCAATCCCTGCTGCTCCAGAAACGTGGCATCGCGGGCGGGTGCCATAGCGCGTTATAACCGGCGAAGTCCGCAAAACTTGGGGGCGCGGCGCGGCGTGGGCCCAGGCGGGGGGAGCGGCTGCTGGAGTCGCAGTACTATTTGAACTCGCATGTAGATGCTAAGATAGCGCACGCCCCCGCCGCGCCCTGTCGCACTCTGCCCGCCCTGCCGCCGTGCGCCCGCTTGCTGGGGGGCCGTGCGCTGCCTGGTACTCCCCCGTCGGCGTATTGCCAACATTTGCACTCGTAATGCCCCCGTCCCTCCCCCGCACACCCCGGTGCCCATTTACACTCCTTTACCCCGCCTGCCCCGCCCCGCCCCGCCGCCAGCGGCATTACGACTATAATATACCCGGTAAGGGGGCCCCGCTGAGGGACGGGGGGGGGGGGGGGGTATACAGTGCTGCTAGACTCGAGAACAATAACAACGTAACAACAGCAAATGCGTGTGGCAATAAGGAGGATCCCCGGTGATGTGGGCAGCTGGTGACCGGGGCGGGTGGACGGGGGCCGCCGGTGGGGCCGGACCTCACGTCGCGGCGCGCCTCGCCGCCGCAGCCACCTGCGGGAGGCCCTGCCGGCCCTGCCGGCCCTGCCCTGCCGGCCCTGCCCTGCCGGCCCTGCCCTGCCGGCCCTGCCCTGCCCTGCCCTGCCCTGCCCTGCCCTGCCCTGCCCTGCCCTGCCCTGCCCTGCCCTGCCGGCCCTGCCCTGCCGGCCCTGCCCTGCCCTGCCCTGCCCTGCCCTGCCCTGCACCCTTTGGGCACCTCGCCGCGCCTCACCTGCCTGCGCCCGCCGCCCGCCTGCTCGCCTGCTCGCCTTCCGGCCCGGCTCCTCATCAGCATCCCCGATGAGATCGGGCGGAATGACACCCGAGCCGCGCCGCACTGCGCCGCAGTGCGCTGCAGCCGGCAGGTGCGCCGGGGCCCCACCGACGGCCGCCGACGGCCGACCGCCACCGCACGCCGCGCAACGGCAGCCAACGGCCGCCCCTAGACGAGGCACCGGCACCGGCATTCTTTCGCGAATACAACACATAAAGCGAACGCGCGTCCCGTATCACCTCCAGGATCATCTGCCTTCCTTACACACACACACACACACACACACACACACACGCACACACACACACACAGGCAGACGCCGGCGGCGCAGCATTATAAAAAAAACGCACGTGACTTGTCCTCCTCCCCCGCATACGTCCCTGACGCAATATCGCAACACGGGTGCTTGGTCGGCAGGAATGTCTCCCCGGCCGGGCTTCCCTCTCCCCTCCGGCACCAGGTGGGCTCCGGCGGCGGCCCACACCTGCACGGCGAGGGGCTGAGGAGCTGCTCCGGGAGCCCCGGAGCCTCCCTCCCCGCCCCCGCACGGCTGCTGCTCGCTCGGCGGGGCCCCGGCGGGGGCCGCGACTAAACAACAACAACAAGACGCGGCGCAGATCGGGCGCGCGACAGCCTCGGCCTGTCGCTCTGCACGCACTCTCGCCGCCGCCGTGTAGCTGATAAACGCCGAGAAGCAAGCCGCGGCAAAGCCCCCCCAAGTGGGTTAATGGGGTCCGCGACAAGGCCGGGAGGGACCGCGACAAGGCCGGCCCGGCCCGCGCCGCGCCGCGCCGCGCACCTGACCCGGCCTGACCTGGGGCAACGGCCGCCGCGGCCGCTCGCCGCCTCCGTCCGTACACCGCTGCCTCACCGCGGGGGGTACAGCAGGTAAGTACCCCGCCGGGCCGGACGGCGTGGGTAATCTGCACCCCCACCTGACCCAACAAGGGGGTAGGCAGGGCCTCTCGTCCACGGCAAGGTGAGGACGTCCTGGCGCCGTCAGCGCCGAGGGGGGGCTTCGCGCCCGCGGCCCCGCCCTGGCCGCCCCCGGCGGACCCCGTCTGCAAGGAGCTCCGTCAAGTGCCGGGCGGGCTGGGCCAGGCGGGCTGAGGTGGCCAGCAGTGCCCAGTCAGCGCCGCCGCCGAGGCGAGGCACTTGCGGGGCGTCTCACACGGCCGCCCACACCACCACCACCCGCCCACACACGCGCGGCATCAACTCGGGTTTCAAGCGAGGCAAATGAGGTGGACATCCATTTAGTTATCGGATCGGAAGCTGCCCTCTCCTCCGCTCCCCTGCACGCCGCGCTGTATAATGCAGCGGCGGGGGGCCGGCAAGGACGTGCGGAGGGCCTCCAAGGACCTCCACAGTGTCGGCCGCAAGTGGTACAGTGTGGCGAGGACCGCGGGGCGGGGCAGCACTGCGTACTCCACCGCCGCCGGTACCCGGACGCCGCCCGTCCGCCCGCACAGCCGGCAGGCACGCGGCACCGTCCTTCCGGATTGCACGCCGGCCGTGCCGCGCAGAGCCAATAAAGTGTCCCTAACAGCCCACTGCCACTTCCCGGCCCCTCGCGGAGTGACACACGACCTGCCCCGACCCGACAGCCATTCTCAGCGCAGCCAGCCGCGGCGGGCGGGCGGGCGGGCGGGCGGAGCGCACCGTATCACCTCAAGTGGGGAAAAGTTAAAGCGAGCACACGCCCCTCCCCTCCCCTCCCGCCACACACACTGCCTTCCCATACACCTCCTCTCCGCCCTCTTCATTTTCGGGCAGGGCGCCCACTTTTCCGCCGCTTTTACTTTTCCATTATGTTCTCTCCGGGCCGGCCCTGTCCTGTCCTCCCGCTCCCACGCCGCGCCGTATCAAAATGGGAACGAGCGTCCGAATCACGGCGAAGCTCCTGCGCGGGGCGACGCGCCGCCGGGCCGGGTCGCTGCTCCTCTCCTGGCGTCGGCCGGACGGGGGCCCCGCGGCCTGTCCGGGAGCACCGCCGGCCCGGGGTGCCGTCGCCGTCGTGCCAGAGCCCCGCAACTGGGCGGCGGCCGGCCGGGAGATGCACGGCCTCGGCGCGGGGGCCGGCGGGGACCACCCAGGAGGGGCACACGCCCCCCAGCGGCCCCGGGGCACCGCGCGGGGCCCCCGAGGGACCCAAACGGGGACCACCCACCTCCACCACATGGCCTGGGCTGGCCTGGCCTGGGCTGGCCGGGCGCAGGGCAGAGCACCGCTGGCCGCCGCTACATAATTCAGGGGCGATCCGGGCTCGGGGACGCTCCCGCTCCGTCCCCCCTAACCTGCACCGCCGAGCCGCGGGCGCGCCGCGGGGCCCGGCGGCCTCAGCGTGGCTGCGGACCGACTGTGCTCCGAGGCTCAGGTACACACACACACACACACACACACACACACACACACACACACACACACACACACACCGCCTGCCCTTATCGTGCCAAAGTCTGTGACAGTGGGAAGAATGCACTCGTTGTGCGGGCAGAATTAAGAGCTATCATCATCACACTCTGTAGGGGCGGGGCCGGGGCCGGCCCTGGCAGCGGGTCATGCTAAAAGAGAAATTACTTTGCGGTAACGCCGACAGTGGCGCCCCCCAGTGGCGCCGGTGAGAGTGGCGCCAGCGGCGTGCGCCGGCGTAATCAGCCCCAAATGAGATGCATGTGGGCTGCGCTGGGGATATCTCCCTCGACCCGATTCCGTGTGTGTGTGTGAGTGTGTGTGCGTGTGCAGGTGTGTACGACGTGTGTGCCTGGGAGCGCGCGTGCCGCTCGCGTGCGTGCGTACCGTACTGCCACCGCAGGCAACACCTCCTAGAGGTGCGTGGCTGGCCAGCGGGCAGGCCGGACCGCGCCATGCAACCTCACGATCAAAATGCTACAGTAAGCGGACAAGCGTTATGCGTGTCAGTCGAAAACTCCACATAAAATTAAACTGCCCCCACTCCCACTCCACCGCCTCCTCTCCACACGAAGAAAACAATAACAATTTTAAACTCTAACGTTTCGCTGGTTTTATTCCCCAAACAAAAGCTCTAGTTTTCATGTATTCTTCCTGGATATCGGCCTAAGACAAAATGCTGCCCCTCACCACTTTCATCCGTGCAGGGCGGGTCCTCTGTGCGTGAGGTTCCACAACACATGAGACAAGACCGATTACGCCCCCGGTCAGTGGGGAGAGGGGGGGGGGGGGGGGCAGGAGACAACACGCGCCAGGCCCTCAGGCCTCAGGTGTCCCCCACCACAAGCCCGGCCGCGCCGTGTCGAATGGGTTGCCTGCCCACACGGCGGGCGCCAGCCGGCCGTCGGCAGCCACAGAGCGCCCGGCAGGTTGGGCTCCCCGCACGGCTGCGGAGACCGATGGGCTGCCTACCCCGCGGGCGCCGCAGCGCCGCTGGTGGGCGCTGGGCACGACGGCACACTCCAGAGAGCACCGCAGAGCGCGCTGCCGCACGGCGGGGCGGGGCGGGCGGGGCCGGGGTCGGCCGCCGCCTTTGCTGTGAGGCCGCTTTCTGCGCCCCCCCAAAGTTTGCAGGGACAACGTCTTCCGAACGCCGCACCGCCGCCGCACCACCATACCACACCATGCCATGCCAAACCGGCCTTGGCCGCGTTCCTGCTGGCGCTCTGGCGCTTCCGGGTTCACACACACGCTCACACACATCTCGTTCTCTCTCTCTCTCTCTCTCTCTCTCTCTCTCTCGCTCTCTCTCCCTCTCACACACGCGCTCATGCCGAGGAGGTGCCAACTTCACTGCACCAGCCAAACAAGCGCAGGCGCACACACGCACACACACACGCAGGTCCCCACGGCGGCCGCCCTGCCAACAGCCCCCGCCCGCCCCGCGTGTGTCAGCTACGCTCCCCGCAAGGCGAGGCGAGGCGCGGCCCCAAACGGTGCCGGGGAGCCGGGCCGAGGAGGACCGTGATGGTGGTAGCGGACGTCTGCGCGGGTAATCACAAGGGCTGGATCAGTTCGGAAGCAGCCGACAACACACACACACACACACACAACGGCGATACGCCAGTCGGCGGGGCAGAGCCACGACCGCCGCAGCCACCACGCCGCCGCCGGCGGCAGCGTGTGTTGCATAACCGAGGCAGACAGATTGATCCTGCGAGGAACAGGCGGCGGGGGCCGCGGGGGCCGCATCGCCGGCTGCAGGCGGGTGCCTGGCGCCGGGCTTCCCTCTGGCATTAATGAACGCAATCGCCGGGGTGCACCGCTCCGCGCTCCGCGAGGCCCGCAGCCCGCCGCCTGCCGTGCCGGCGTTGACGCGCGCACCCGAACTGGATCTGGGGCAGCGGCACGCGGCACAGCACGGCCGCACTTCCCGGTCGCGGCCGCAGGAGGGTGCGTGGAGGTGTGGAGGTGTGGCGTTGCCCCGAGACTGACACACGGCCGGGCGGCGGGCGGCGGGCTGCGGCGGCGGGCGCCCGCGGCTGCAGGGGTAGGCCGGCCCGCGCGGCACGGCTGCATGGAGCCGCATCGGCTGCCTACCCGGCACGGCGCCCGCCGCCCGACCCTGCCTTGCCGTGCGCCGTGGCGTGGCCCCGCCGTCACCGCGGCGACACATGCGGGCGCCCCGCGGCCCCGCAGCCCCGCGGCCCCGCGGAGGCGAGGCACCGACACATGCAACGGCCATGCAACTAACCACGCCGCTTTCCCATCGCTCCGCACGGAAATGCTGCAGAAAGGTGCGCAGATAACGCACACGCCGCAGGTATCAGCCGCCACGGGGACGCCCCCGTGAGGAGAAGAGAGAGCGAGGGAGAGCGAGGGAGAGGGAGAGAGAGAAAGGGAGAGATGAGTTGAATGACATGCCCTCCCCGCGGCGCGGCGTCGGGGTCGTGCGAACGCCGCCCGCGGGAGCGCCGGCGGCCCGCGCTCCGCGCTCCCTGCCCAATGCGGCCATAAAAAGTCCGCCCGCGCTACACAAACACGGCGCGTGTCGCGAGGTGAGTCCCGGCCGCGGCCAGGACGCCGCCACACCACGGCCGTGCTCTGGGAGCGGCCGGTCAGGCGCGGTCACGGCGCGGCGCCGGCCTCAGCCTCAGCGGCCGGGGCTGAGTCATGCGCCGGTCGGTGCCGCGATGCTCCTCGACGCGCACGTCCGCGCCGGGGGGACGCCGGGGGGACGCCGGGGGCGAAACTCAAGGCCAGGCGAGCAGCGGCGGCGTCCCGCGCACCGCACCGCCGACACGCACTCGTCCACGACGACCCGCGACGGACCGACGGAGTTATTCCGCGCCGCGGGAAGGCAAGTGATCCCGCGGGATCCGCGGAGGCGACTTCCTCCTCGGCCGCCGACCTGCGCGGGACCCTGAGGACCTCAGGACCTGAGGACCACGGAGTCCTGAGGACCTCAGGACCCGCAGGACCGCAGGACACGCAGGACTGCGGCGGGAAGGTCCCCGTGGCGCAGCGTGCAGGTGGCGGGAGCCGGCGCGGCCTTGGGGGGGCCTCCTCGGGCCTCGCCTCGCCGGAGAGACGCATCCCATACAGGAGACATCGCGGCCCATTGTGTTCGAGTGCGGCCGCATCACGACCGCTGCGCTAACAGATGCACGCGCACGCACGACAGGAAGAGTACCCTCCGCACGAGAGAGAGAGAGAGAGAGAGAGAGAGAGAGAGAGAGAGAGAGAGAGCGCCGCCTCCTTAAAGCCCTACACGATTATCGGTACTCCTGGAGAAGGCGTACAGGACAGGTGGAGGGGGGGGGGGAGGGTCAAGGCGGCGGCGCTTGTTCTGTTGCCGAGCCTCATTTGAAGACCAGTATTCTCTGAGCCAAACTACAAGACGACACACACACACACACACACACACACACTGTTCCTTTGGGCGTGTTCCGCTGGCTCAGCAGGTCCGCGCGCGGATTGGCCCGGCGTGGGCCGCGGGGCCGGCTGCCAGGATTAGCCCTGACGACACACACGGCACCGCGGCGGTGTCCGGGCCGCGGGGGGCCGCGGCGGCCGTGCGTGCTGCGGCAGCTGAAGCAGTGTCTGCTGGGTCACGCCCCGCCCGCGGACTGCCGCGGCAGCGGGAGCAGAACAACGCCCCCACCGAGACGTGGCCAGGCCATCGATCGGCCGCCACTCGAGTGTCGATCCCTGGGAACGCCGCCCGCCCCCGACGGCCCCCGACAATGAGAGAAAGGGGTGGATGACCCGGCGGCGCACTCTACAAAAATATTCCCGAACCAAGCACATAACACGCTCGATTCAATGTACCGCAAATTCTCCGCCAAGCATAATATGCTTAAAACAAGGGCCACGTGGCTCCTAATATTGACGATGCATCGAATCAAGAAAGACCCTTCTTCTGTCTCTCTTCTCGTACGATCGGCATGACCTTGCCCGCCCGACTATGAGACCAACTGCCGAAACACCTGAAGCGTGTGTCAGCGGCGCAGGGCAGGGCAGGGCGGGGCGGGTCCGAGTGAGTTTCTGGGAGATGTAAGGCGTCGGCACTTCCGTGCCGCCGCAGCCCGGCAAATAGGCAGGCAGGCAGGCAGGCAGGCAGGCAAGCTACCGACAGCTCCGGCGGCTCCGGCGTCGGCCCCGGAGACCCGTCCCAGACCTTGACAAGCATGCGAGGAATCCACGGCGGCATTCACGGCAGAGGAGGCGGCGCGGCGCGGCGCGGCACTCCTCGGCATCAGCTTCCGCGACGCGCATCTCCCCAGCACACACTCGGCGGCGCGGCACAAAAGGCGGCGCGTCAGCTGGCCGACGCCAAGCACCGCGGGGGCGCAGTGCTCTTAGCGCTGCACGGCGCGGCGGCACGCAACGCTCCACTCACCGACCGGCCACAGCGGGCCGCCGCGGGACCCCGACACACACACACACACACACACACACACACACACACACACACCGCTAAAACGGGCCGGACCACACCAACCTGCGGCAGAAAAAAGAAACGAGGCGCATAAATACACTTGGCGACACACTCCGGCAGGCTCCAGCTGCTGCTGACCGCTTCCTGGCGACGAAAAAAAAATTGAAAGAAAGAGGGACAGAGAAGCGTTACAATCCTAAATAAACAAGCGCACAGGCGGCCGTCATTGCGTCACCGCGCGTGATGTCACGGGGGCGGAGCGAAGACTCCCCGCTCGGACGCTTCTGGTTTGGACGGCTTTGCGCTGCCGCTGGAGACGGGACGGGCCGGACGGCTCCAGCGGACGGCTCCAGCGGCCCGCTCCAGCGACCCGCTCCAGCCAGCCCGGGCGCCAGCCGGGTCGCCAGCCGCGCGGCTCCCGAGGGCGACGGGTTCGCAAACCAAAGAGCGGCAGCACAGCGCAGTGCACCGTCAGCCGAATAAATCCAAGCGCGGCGTTTTAGTACCCGAGGCAGGCAGGCGGGCGGGCGCCCAGGGAAGGATGGAGGATGGGGCCGTCCACACACGCGGGCACGCGGCGCGCACGCGCCCGCCACGCGACAGGCATCTCCGACCGTGACACCTCCAGGAATCTGGGCAGCGGCGGCCGCGGCCCGCCTCCTCTCCTCCCGGGTAAGGCAAATCCTTTACCTGCCGCGGCACACGGAGCGCGGCAATTTAGGCGGAACAAATGATCGGCGAGGTCGCAGCGGGGAGATTACGGCGAAGGCGACGGCGGCAACGGCTGTGTGGAGAGCCGAGCCGAGGCGCCCGCGGGGTGGGCAGGCGGCAGCCCCGCCGCGCACGCCTGTCCGCGGGCTGCCTACCCCGCACGGCGCGCTACCCAGGCCGCCGCCTGTCGCACCGCAGGGAGGGGCGGGGGCCAGCGGGGGCCGGCGGGGGCCGGCGGGGGCCCGTGACGCGCGGGCCGGGCACGCTTCCGCCGGATCCCAGCGCGCGCGTGACCGTGTGCCCGTGCGTGCGTGCGTGTGCGGTGCGTGCCGCGGTATCGACAGCCCGCATGCAAATGGCATAGCGAGCGTCTATGTACACACACGACAAGGCTCATTGCGACACGGAGAGAGGGAGAGAGACAGGTAGAGACAGAGAGACTCACGAGAGGGAGAGAGAGAGAGAGCATGGGAGGGGGGAGGGGGACAAAGAGAGAGAGACAGACAGAGACCGCCTTCATCGCGTCATTATTCGAACAGCGCGCTGTGATAAGTGCCTATTTGGTGTCCCCACCGCTATTAAGTAAGAAGTAGGCGAGCCGCGGCCTCTCTGCCCGTTACTGGCCGCTGGCGAGGCAGCGGGGCCCGTCTGCGGCGGGGCTGCGTACGGTACCGCGCACCCCGCGGGGTGGGTCTGAGGGGGGGGGGGGGGGCATCGCCGAGGAGACAATATCGTGAGAAATGGGTAATTATGCAAATGCCGCGTGTGTCGCACAACATCCGCCGCGGGCCACGCCGGGCCGGGCCGCGGGCCTCTCAAAGGGCACAAGAAAGGGAAGTGCGGTGCGGGGGTCGCCGCGGCCGCTGCTGTGCTGCGGAGCGCGAATAACTAAAACGGACCTTTTGCAATATGCATGCAGTTATGCGCCGAGCGCCACGCCACGCCACTCGCGGGCCGCGGGCCACGGTCCGGTGCGGACGGGCAGGCAGCGCGGCGTGCGGCGGCGGCCGAGCCAAAAAATGTTACCTTTTCCACCACTTGTTGTGTTGGTTGACGCCGCGTGGAGTTGACGGCGGCGGGCGCACGGCGGGTACGGTACGCCAGAGGTGGGTAGCCCCGGTACCCTGTCCTGTACCCGACCCGTCCCCCGACCCCGCCTGGCACAGCCCGGCACGGCGGCCGGCGCGGCGCCGTCCACATTTGGCATGTTGCAGACCGGGCTCGGCTCGGCTCCGTGGGGCCACAGGCCGTGCATCGGCGGGGCTCCGTCGCCTCGGCTCGGCTCGGCTCGGCAGGATCGCTGACGTACGCCAGTCAGGCTTCGGGAGGCGCGGCCGTCCGACCGACCGACCGACCCGCGGACACAAAAGGAAAGAAAATACTGCAGCGAAAGGGGGACGAAAAAAACAAGAAGCCGGCGCCGGGCGTGCGGGCCGCCGGGGTGTGCAGGACTCTGCCGCATGACACCTTCCATCCCCTGTCCTCTCGAGCGCGGGGGCTCCGCTACAACGCCGAGCACTTCTCCGGGAGGCCGCGGCGCAGCGGGAGGCGGGCGGGCCGCCGAACACACGCTCTTCTCCAGTCCACGGTGAGCGTTGCGCAGCTCGCGAACGACGGCGGCGTCCCCCCCGAGACGGTGGCCGACGGCCGCCACGGGGGAACGTCGCCGCCGCAAGGAGCCGACGACTTTCGTCCGGTCTGTTGCAACGCCAAACCACCGGCACCGGCCGGCCGGCCGCCTGACGCGACGCGGACGCGACGCGGAGGAGGCGCAGAAGCAGCCGGCATGCGGGTCACGTGAGAGGGGCTTTCGCGCGTGCCCCGGCGCGTGCCACAGCGCGTGCCCGCCAGCCAGCCACGCCACGCCACACCCTCTCACGCGGCTCAGCATTCAAAACACGCCCCCCCCCTTCCCGCGCGCCGCCGACGAGGCAGGCAGCCCGCTGGGCGCGCCAGTAAACCCACCGCCCCCGCCACCGCCCCACCGCCGCGCAGCACGCCCGAAACGAATCGAGTCAGCAGAGCGCTGCAGAGGCACGGGCCGAGGTGAAAGGGTTCACACGCTGGATGACTTACTCTCGCTGCGGTGCCCGGGGACGCCGGGGGACGGCCGGGGGCCGCGCAGCTCACGACATGCAGGCCGGCAACAACAACCCTAGTCAGCCCCGCAGCGCGGCCTGTGTGGCGGCCTGCCCGACCCGGCAGCGACGGACCAGAAAACGATCACGCGGGCGACGCAACGAGCCAGTAATGCCCCCCAGTCCAGTCCGGTCCGGTCCAGCCGGGCGGGCAGCCCGGTCGGGGGGCGACTCCGCACGTTCAGCCGATTAGCGCGCGGGAATTTTTAAACGACAACAACACCAGCAGCCTTACACCGCGGCACGAACCACGCGCGCGCAACACACGGCGGCGCGGGGCTGGCGGGGCTGGCAGCAGCAGGCAGTCAGGCAGCCAGGCGGGCGTCCCATTAACAGATCCAGGCCGAGAGCGCGAAAGCGCGCCGCGTAAAAACAACTTCTTGACTTGTCGCAACGAGCGGCACAGCGGCGGGAGCAGCAGGAGGTGGAGGGACGTGTGCCGGGGGAGGGGTGGGGGAGGAGGGGCCTTCGGTGTAGGAAATGCCGATGCCAAGCCGTTTCTGAACCTCGCCCGGCGGGACAATGACGAGCCCTTGCAGGAGCCGCCGTCGGCGTCCCCCCTCAGGACGGCTCGGGCAGGCGGCCCTGGAGGCGTGCTGTGCCGCGTGCCCTGCCGCGCCCCGCCGATCGAACCTTGTGCCCGTCGGCTTGGATTACCGCGAGGGGAATGCGCCTCGCCGCGTGCGCCGCGCCGATACCCGATCCAGCGCGGGAAGCGCCGCCGGCAGCGCCCCCCGGCGCCTCCCCGCAGCCCCCGGCCTCGGCCGCCGCGGCCCGATACACTCTACGCGTCACAGCCGACTCCCGCGCAGCACTTGGAGACACACTATCGGGTGTCCAAGGGCCGCCGCCGCCGCAGCCGCCCAAAAACAACCCGCTATGGAAACGCCAGCCGGAGCGTGGTGTGCAGGGGGTGTGAGGCCGGCCCGGACGGCTCGCCGCCGCGCCCCGCCGACCGCCGTATCTCCGCGGACCGACACCGGAGGAAAGGAAATCACTCGGAGAGCAGACAATTAATTTCCGGCGTGGTCAGCCGTGACGCGGCGGATGCCTGCGGTCTGATCCCTGCACCGCAGCGCAGCGCAGCGGCCCTGTACTGTATCGCCGCCCTCCCGGCCCTCACGGCCCCCAGGCACCCCGCGGCACCCCGAATGTGCGCGCGGCCAACTTTTAAAGAGCCTTCGCTCTGCGGTTTGGCATTTCATCCGGGCAGCGAGAGGGTCGGCTGCGGCGCGGCCGGGCCGGGCCGGGCCGGTCGGGCTGCACGGAGAGGCCGCGGCGGTACAGCGGGGCTGCAACACCAGGCCGGCAGAAAGTGAACGCGGCCGCGGCCCGCGACCCGTCACGCCGTCATGCTGGCCGTCATGCCGGCGCCACGCGCACCGTGGCCGCGCGCCGCGATGCGACGGTGCGGAGGCAGAAGGGCGGCCGATACCCCGCTGATAGCCATCGGCCGCCGGTCCCCCATACACGACAGTCATGCAGAGCAGCGCCCCGCCGCGCGCCCCCACCGCCCCGGCACAACAGCTGCCCGCCCCGCTGCCTTACTGCACTTGTCATGACCGGCCATGAAGTTCCAGCGTCAGTGTTTGCATGGCGCGACCAGCTGCCGGCCATACATCAGCCGCTCGCACCATCACTGACAAACTGTACGCGCCGCGCCGCCGCCGCCTTGCGCCACCGCCCACCGCGGCCGCAGTCCCATTCACTGCTCCGTTTCTGCCGCAGCGCTAATGGAGTAACTCAATGACGGCCAAATTTTTCATCGCGCGGCGGCGGCGGCGGCGGCTGTTAGAGGCGGCTTGTTAGCGCAGCGAATCGGCTCCGCTGCTGCGGTCCGCGGGCACTGCAAGGTGCGGCCAGTGGCGGCCAGCAGCAGCCGAGGCCAGCAGGGGCCAGCAGGGGCCAGCAGGGGCCAGCAGGGGCCAACAGCGGCCAAAAACATTACCGCCCCCCCACGCACGCCGGGACGGGGGCGCCGCCGCCGCCGCCGTCGTACATATTCGTTTTCGGCGAGCGACGCCCAGCGCGAATGCGAGGTGCCCAGCAGACGCCACTAAACGGCGGGACAATGAAGCGATAAACCTCCCGGAGCGTGGCGCGGCGCGGACGCCCAGACGCGGCGCCGACCAACAGCCTCCATTTTGCGATTAAAAGCCTCGCGCGCGGAAACTTACCCAAAGATCACGAGTGGGACTCGCACGGCCGGACCGGTCCGCCACTGTTGCCGGCAAAAACAGCCCAAAGCGCGCGGCCGCCCGGCCGCCTGGCATTTCCAATTTGCTCTTTCAAAGCCACCCGAGTATTCCTTTGGAATGACACGGGAAAATTAATACGTGTCGAAAGAAACCATCACTTCTCCCATATGTTTTTTTTTCTGCCCGCGAGTCGCATTTCATTTATTTTCCCATTTCACATCATTCGGCCTCGATTCTCTGCCCCTTTCTTCCTTTTTCCCGCGTCGCGAGAGGCCGGTCGGCGGCGGCGGGCCCACGCGCCGCGGGGAGCCCCAACACTACGACGATCGACAAAAGGCGACGGATAAAATGGCGTCCGATACGAGTCACCCCGTCGCCGTGTCTCCCAGGCAGGCACCCCTCCCTCCCGACACTTGACACCTTGGCACCGCAGGCACCGCAGGCCCCTCCGGGACCGGTTCCTTACACCGACACCTTGGCGCGCGCGAGTTATCGACACTCGCGCCAACATCCATTGACTCCTTTCATATTTTTTTTTATCCCTCCGTTAAGGCAGCCAGAGAAGGCATTCAGGGAAGCTTAGGCCATGGCACAAACTCGGTGTAAACTGCCGGGCGGGCACCTTCACTCTAATGTCGGACACGCACATACACACACACACACACACACGCGCACCGAGCGCACTGCTTATTCGACGCTGAGGTGGCGCATGAGCGTGGCCTCGTGTAACCCGGCCGACTTTCTACCGCACATATTTCCCGCCAGGACAACGGGACGTGAGCGAGCATCCAGCCTAACCGGCCCATAGCGGTCACCACGGGCCGGGTCAGGTCACCGCGTAGAGGCGACACAAAAAAACGCGGACACAAGGTGCAGATTGCGGGACAAACAAAAGGGGGGCATCATTAACATGAGGGCCTCCGGCCGCCAGGCACCTCCAGGCACCGCCAGGCACCGCACTCCCGCCGGGCTACGGCTGCTTCTTCACAGCACCAGACCCGCGAGAGCTGCGAGTTTTATAATCTCAAAGCAGAATAAGTTTCCAAATTCCTTTTTTTTCCCCTCGAAGCATCCCAAATAAGATTTATGAGGTCCTTTTCCCCCCTTTTCTTCCTGTGAGACCTTGAACTCATTTTTTGGTACGATATTTCAGAGCGACTTCCTTTAGCCCATCTGTCTAAATCTGGATAGATGGTCGCGACGGCCGCGGCGGTCAGCGGGCCGGCCGTCCTGAGGTGGCACCTCACCCGGCGTCGTCAGACCGGATTGGGGCTGCGGCAGCTGCGGCAGCTGCGGCCGGGCCTCATGGGAACGTCTCGTGCCCTCCGCACGTGCGCGCCATGAGCCGCCATGGGGTCCACGGGGTCCATGAGCCGCCGTGACGCACGCAAACACTCCTGGGAAAGCGCACGGGGATGCCTCGGTATTGATTTACAATCCGGTGGGAGAGCCAGAGTCAATACCCTGCGCGAGTAACTCTTTTATACTAATGCAATTAAGTGTGCAGATAGACAGGCCTTGGGGCATGACTGAATTCGTTAACAGATATACGTGGGCGGGGAACACTTGTTAAAATCTTTGGCGTGCCATCGCGACGATACAATCGCAAATGGAATCATGTATTCAGAAGTACAAGGGTACAGCAAAAGACTGTTGAAATTACGAAGGGAAGGGGGACAAACCCGCCGTCTGCAATGCTAAGGCGAGAGAGGGTGTGAGAGTGACACAAGGGCGCGCAGAGGTGAAAGAGAGAGCTGGAGAGAGAGTGAGAGAGAGAGAGAGAGAGAGAGAGAGAGAGAGAGAGAGAGAGAGAGGCGATGGCGCCGCCGCGAGATGACTGCAAAAGATGGCCGGATCAAGATTGAGATGCGAGGTATGGTGCTGTGGAGTTGTTCTCAAGGACGCAGGCAGTGCCGCGCCGCTCAGCATCCGTGTCATCCAGTGGCGAGCGGGCCGGGCCGCGGCCGGGGCAGCGCGTCAGACGAATGACGAGGGCAAAAGATACATCCATCCTAAAGACTCGGTCAGTGAGGTCGCCACGGCGCGGCCCTCGGCGCGGCCGGCCCCTCCAGACATTCCATGTAAGGGCGCGGACCCTGCCGCACCTCACCTTGACCAGCTAATTAAACAATCCCCCGACACCAGCGGAGCAGCGGCCCACGCCGAAAGACTTTGACTCATTGAAGTGATCCACACCGCGAGGGTCTCTCACTCCGGGCAAATATACAGATGCAGACACGCACCGCCGCCAGCAGCCGCAGCAGCCGCAGCAGGTGTCGCGCTGTCCACACGCCGCGGACGACGCCCGGCGCCCCCACAAACCGGACCGGCGGCGCGGCCCAGCCACACTCTAAGGCAATAACTCCCGATTGTCCGCATTTGTGCTTCTCATGCCGCGGCTAGAGCGGTTGGCTCACTCCATCACACCAGACAATGCGGGAAGCCTTGCGCAGCCAGCGGCGCAGCCAGCGGCGCAGCCTCGCGGCGGGGACCTTGAAAAGGGAGGCGGGCGGTGTGCCCGTGAGAGTGCGGGCATCGGCCGGCGTCACCGCGACCAGGTGCCAAGGTGTGGTCCGCGGGTCCACCCCCATCAGGCCGGACAGACACCCCCTGCCCTCCTCAGCCATGGCCCCGCGCCCTCTGGACCCGTTTGAACAGCTTCCGGCCTGCCGCGCCCCCGGAATACCCTACACATTGCGGCACTGACCCCCCGCGGCCGCCAGACGCGGTGCGATACCGCAGCTAGGCCACCCGGGCCCACCCGGGCCCGCATGCGGAGCGGCGCCGTCTGTTGCCACAGCCACTGGGAATCGGGGCCCCGGCCAGACACGGCCGCGCAGAGCAAACCCGCCAGGAAAATGTGTTTTAATAGCGCGAGGTCCGGCCCGTCCGGCCCCAGCGGTGGTGGTGGGCCCGAACATAACACCCACCGCGGTTGTCATGGCAACCGACAACGCCGCGCAGAAATGGGCCGGGCCAGCCGCCTGCCCGGCCGCGAGCCCGCCTGGGGTCTGTTGCAAGGAGTTTTCGGGGGGAGACCCGTGGACCCGTGTGTTATATCTGCAGATCACTCGCTCACGCGGCCCACACGCCCGGGCCGGGCCGGGCCGGGCAGCCATGGGAAGTAGTAGTAGTCCGCTAGCATTGCGTCGTCAGCCACCCACGCAGCCGGGGCACGGCGGCCAGTCCCTAAACCGGAGTGGCGGCGCCGCGCAGGGAGGGAGGCGTTGCATGTTTCTGCCCGGAGCCGCCGACGCGGGGCGCTGCGGCCTTTCTCCCCGCAGCCGCAGCCACCGCAGCCACCGCAGCCACCGCAGGGGGCACGCCGGCGGGGCACCGACGCCTCAGGGGCGCGGTGACGACCCGAGGGAGGGAGGGCGACGAGAAACCCAACGAGAGCGCGGCGCGGCCACCCCGAATGGCAACGTGTGGAACATCCAGAAGTGTCTAAAAATGCCGATAAAAGACGGAATCCGTTGCAGTAACGCCGTGCCTCTACAGGCGCGGCGGGTGGACACATCGTCTGTCAGCTCCAGCCGCGATTTTCTTAAAAATTACTTCGTTTACAGAAAATGTGAAAATGATGGATTTCCACGACACTACTTTCCTGAGAGTGCATCTGTCGGTCCGCGTTATGCAGAAACAGGGTCATTTGACACGAGGAAGTCCTTGCGCGGCAGCGGCGGCAGGCAGGCAGGCAGGCAGGCAGGCAGGCAGGCAGGCAGGCAGCTCCGGACGGTTCCGCCTGCCCGCAAAGGACTCCGTGCCGGATAGCCGCCGCCGGAGCCCTCACAGCGACGCCCCACCGCACTTTCGCAGACGCGGCCGAAACCTTCTCCACCGCGCGATCCGAAATGATGCCATCCCGTAACGGCCTAATCGTCTGTTGCGGCAAACGGTGTATCGCACGTCACGTCACATCCGCACACACACACACACACACAGACACACAGACTTGTACACAATCAATACTCTAGGGAGGGGGCCCCCGTCTGCTACTCTCTTACGCGCGGCCCGACATGCCGTAGAGCTGGAGATAGATAGAGAGAGAGAGAGAGAGAGAGAGAGAGAGAGAGAGAGAGAGAGAGAGAGAGAGAGAGAGAGAGTACGTACGGAGTCGGAGTATGTGTGAGTGCGAAGGTGTAAGCTCACGTGCGGTGTAGTAACATTATCCCACCGTATTGACTTTCCGCTGGCGGCGGCAGCAGCAGCAGCAGCGTGGCGCACTAGAGACCATACAAGTCTCCTTGCCTGCTGTGCGGCCGCCGCCAAACTTTCATACCTACGTAGAGACGTACTACGGGAGCGCACGCACACGCATTGACGAGCGTATGATACGCGTGCTGGTGGCGGCGGTGGGGTAATTATCGCTAGGAGTCATGCTTTCTTTCTGGAGTAATTTCCATGCGCGCGCCGAGGCCCGCGGCCCTTCCCACGATCACCATTACCGCAGCGCCGCTCACGCCGATGCGTGAAATGCAAACGAGAACGGAAAGAAGGGGCAGCACGCGGGCGGGCGGCTGTGGCGGCGGGGAGCCCGGCACCACAAGCGGATTCGGCACGGGTTCGAGCCCCGCTCAAGTAGTGGCACATTAGTTATGAAGCTCGGGAGCGCAGCAGCGATGTGCCGTGACCCCGTGACCCCCCTCCCTCCCTCCCTCCCTCAGAGCAGATCGCGTCACAAATGAAACCATCACGGTGCCAAAGTGCAGGCCGCGGGCGCGGCCCCGCAACGCCTAAGTGCCCCCCCCCCCCTCCGGCGGCGAGTAATTATGCCATTCGTCAAGGATGAGCCAAGACAAACACGGGGACGCGACGGCGACGCGAACCGACCCTCCCAAAGACCAGCGCGGCGCCGACCCGGAGACGCTATTTATGAACCGCTTTTTAAAAAGTGCATCAAACCGGCCGGTCGGCGCGGAGACGTCGGGGCGGCGCAGGTTCGAGTACCGGCCCGCCCGTCCCTCTTGTCATTCTACGACCGATCGTCCCCGAAGGCACCCTCCTCTCCCCCCTCCTCCTCCTCCTCCTCCTCCTCCTCTTCTTCCTTTTCCCTACTTTTTTTTGGCTTTCCACTCTGGTTTGCGCGACTCTCTCGCACGCCAATGAGGTGAAATCCCCTCGGCCATCAAACGGCGACGGACGGCGCGTGAGAACGCCCCCCCGCCGAGCAGCGGCGGGGGACGGGGCGGGGGAGGGGGCGGGGGAGGAGGGGGGGGGGGGAGCACAAAGTGTCCCATCGCGCCGCGCGGGCAGCCGGGCCTCGCCTGCCTGGCCTCGCCGCCGCCACGCGCCGCGGATGGAGAGCGACCAACGCACACACACGCACACACACACACACACACACACACACACACACGGAGCACAGCAAGGCGTGGCTGTGTAAGAAGCTTTCGACGGGTAATCATGCGCTTTGCTCGACAACACGGCTGCCCGGCTGCCCGCCATTACCGTATACATAAACACGGCGCTCTCCGGGGAGAAATCGGTAGCGGGCGGCGGCGGCGGGGCAGACAGCCTAGTCCCGGTCACGGTGACGCCGCCGCCGCCGCCGCCGCCGCCGCCGCTGACCCCGCTGACCCCGCTGACCTCCGCGGGGCCTCCGGCGTCAGGCTCCACAGCGTCAGGTTAGGTTAGGTCAACACTCTCAGCGCCGCCGGTCGGACAAGGACGACACACTCTCAGCTGAGCGGGGCTGCTGCTGCTGCTGCTGCATGAGTTTGAGTGCAGCCGCAGGCGGCACATGCCATATGCCGGGCAGCAGGGACGCGGCCGCCGCCGGAAGTCCCCGCCGCCGCCCCCGCCGCCCCCGCCGCCCCCGCCGCCCCCGCCGCCCCCGCCGGGCGCCGCCAGCGGCTCATGGCTCCCTGCGTGCGCGTAGCGTAAATCCATGCATTCTGATTAAGGCGGGCCGCGTCCGCGATAGAGGCGTCCGCCGGGCGGCCGGGCGCATCCGCACCGCACGCAGCGGCGGCGGCGGCACCGCCGGCCGCCCGGCCGGGGAAAGTCGAGGAGGTACCCGACCCGATCCCCCGCGGCCCTCCTATAACAGTCCCCCGCCGAGGGAGGCGAAGGCGGTCCACATACCCGCCGCGTCCTTGTCCGGGGCTTTACATAGTAAGTGCCCGGGGACCACTAATTCCCCGGCACGACGCCGCGCCGCGGCCACGGGCACACGTACGTACGGCGAGAGAGTTGTTTGCCATGCCGCTCGGGTGTCCCGGCCCGGCGGCGCCAAACAATAGACAGATCGGCTTTGGCCCCGCCTCCGCGGGGAGCCGCCGCGCCCCGCCAGCAACGGCGCTTCCTCGGCACAATGCCTGTTCAAACAGCCAGAGCCGCGGCACTGCCAGTTAGGCCGCGGCCAGCGGAACAAGCCGAGATGGAGACACTCAAGAGTCGGAGACGCAAGTCGGCGTGGGCCCCCAGCAGCCGGCCGGCCAGCGCCGCGGACCTCGCCGGCCCCAACACCGAGAGCGCACGCCGCCGACACCTCATGAGAGAGGACAAGGCCCTCCCCGGCCTGGCCTGGCCGTCACACGCCGTGTCACAATGAGGCGGGGCGGGCGTGCCGCTCCGCATTCAGGCTGCGTGCGGGTACCCCTCGGCACCGCGCGGCGCTGCTCCAGATACACGCCGCGGCATGTGACGTCACACACCTGCGCGTGCCGCGTGCCCCGATACACACACACACACACACACAGCGTACTCACGGGCGGCGACAGTGGAGCGAGGACGAGCGTCTCGGATACCAACCTGGAACAAAACACACACATGGTGAGCTCAGCTCGCCGCGCTGACCAAACGGTGCTCAAGGAAAAACAGTTTCTCCGCGACGGCAGGCCGGTCGGCTGGACGGGTCCGCCGGCCCCCGGCAGCGGCGCGGAGAGTCCTGGAGGACGAGCGGTTCCGGATGAAGTCCCAGAAGAGGTACAGGACGAGGTCCTACACGAAGTCCTAGCCCAGTGCGAAGTCCTAGGTCCTGGTACTACATGCCTAGTGCTAGAAGAGTTCCTAGATGAGTCGCGTGCCGTGGCCCTAGACGAGGCCCTAGACGAGGCCCTAGGGGCGGTAAGCTCTATGACGGATGGCCCGGCGGGGTGTGGCGCCGGCTCGTCACCCGGCAGTGCACGGCTACGGTCGGGGCCCGCGCCAGATAAAGGACCTCTTTAAGGGCAACAAATTCCCCGCCGGCCAGATGGCCATTTCCGATACCGCACCGCCGCGGCGCCCGGCTATCGGCCGCCACGCATCGCGCCTCATTACTCTAATGCCCGCGTGGCCGCGCTGCCGCGCGCCGCGCCGCGGCCCGCACAATGCAAAGCGATCGGAACGGAAGCCGCGGCGGCGGGCCGCGCGGGCCGCGCACTTTCACGATATTGTTCTCGCACACACCGCTCTTACTTTGACGTTTCTCTCATCGCCGCGCGTGTGGCGGCATGGGAACGCCGGCCGGCCGGGACGCCGTCGGGACGCCGTCGACTTGCCGCCGTACCATATCTACCATATCCCTTCCGGGCCCGGCCGGCCGGCGGACTTCGCACTTACCCCTCATTACGAGAAGGGGCGCTCAAAGGTCCCGCCTATCGCTGACCCCATCTGCACACACGCCCCCCCCCCCCCCCCGCTCCTCCCTCCAAGGAAATTGGCCATGAATTTTCATTAGAGAGGACGCTCCAAAAACATGGCCGCTTTCCATCCCAGTTGAGCTTTCTGAGCCACTCATTTGCGAGCGGCGTAGCGGGGTGCACAATTATAGGCGGCACCTGCCGTACTCCGTACTACCTGGTGCTGACGTGCAGGAAGTAGTCCGTGCTGGAGTAGTGGCGGGCGCCCTGCTGCAGGCCGCGCAGGGCCATCAGCTTCCGGGCGGGGCCCCCGGCGGGGGTGTCGTCGTCCAGCCGGTGGTTGTGCGGCGCCAGGGGCTCGACGGGGCGCCGCGACGGCGAGCACGAGGCCGAGGCGGGGGACGACGAGGAAGCCGACGACGAGGTGGTGAGGGACGACGACGTGGTGCGCACGTAGCGGTAGAAGCGGCGCCGCGGCACGTCCAGCACGTCATGGTGGTGGTGCTGCTGGTGGCGCAGCGACAGCGGCACGGCCTCCTGGTAGATGACGCTCGACTCCTGGCTCAGTTGGAACATGGTGGCGGCGGCGGCGGCGTTCAACCGTCCATGGTCCTGGGTGGGTAGACGACAAGGGTGAGGGCTGTGCGCGGCCCCGCACACCCTGCTCCTGCCGGCGGCACTCCCTCTCTGCCCCCTCGGGGACACGGCGGTCCCTGCTGCCCACCCGGTCCGGCCGCGGTGGCGGCGTCTTCAAACTCCCATCATGAGGCTGCGGCGCGGACGCGGCCGCCGTCACCGCCCCCCGCCCCCCGCCCCCCCCCCGCCCCCCCCGGCCCAACCTCCTCGCCATCGCGCGCCCCTGCTAATTCAATTATGCATGCCTCCGTATAGACACGCCTGCTGCATACGCCGGCCGGTGCTACCGTCACGGCAGCTTTCTATCCACACACGCCCCGGCGCTCCTCACGAGGCCGCCGCGGGGCCGCCGATAGAAAAGCCATTAGCGCTCATTCTCAATGAACTGCAGCGGCGGCGGCGCGGCGGGGAGAGTCCCTTCGGGTCCCTTCCTTCCCCTTCACTTCACTTCACCTCGCCTCGCCTCACTTGGCTTGGCCCCGCTCCGCGGCCGGCAGGCACACAACAGTTGCGGCCGGCCGCGGGCTCGTTGGGAGAAAGAATAATACACGCCGCACTGCGTGAGACACAGTGGCCGCGCTGGAAGTGCATCGGGCGGGACGGGGGAGTATGGAGATGAGAGCGGGGGGGAACACGGCGCCCCGCGACCAAACAACCGGCGCGGAAAATATGCAAACCGAAACAGCAACGTCAGGGACCCCTCCGTCTATCCGAAGATGACGGGAACACGTCGGGGGCCAACAACAACAGCGCTCCAGAGAGCCCGGGCCCATGTCGTGGCAGCCGACGGAAGCCTATGCCAGCCCCCCCATGGGCAGCCCGCGGCTTCTCAGGTTCGGTTATTGCGTGTACATCCAACGCCGAGGTGCGCGCCAGTCCAAGCCGTGCGCTTTTCCCTTCGGCGCAGCCAGGCATGCCGCCGCTCCCCGCCGCCGAGTCGCACTGTCACGCCGGCACGCGGCACGCGGCACGCGGCACGCGGCACGCGGCACGCACCGCGCGGTACGCGGCTGGCTCTACAAAGTTGCTGGCTCGTCTCTCCGCGTCCTTCGGATCGTAAAAGCGCGCTTAGCTGCTCGGCGTGCCGCTGGCAGAGGCAGCAGGCAGCGGGCCAGTGGCGGCCGGGACGGGGGCGGGCCGCCGTCTGGGGGCCGCCCGGATCTGTCGCCGCGCGGGGGGGGGCGTCGTCGGCGGCCCCGGCAGGTCCGCGTCGAGACGCAGCGTCATCCGCCTGCACCGCGCCGACGGCGGCCGGGGAGTAAAGGTCACCCGAACCTCTCCGCCCGCGGCGGCCACGGCGGGGTGCTGCAGCACCGTCTGCAAGGCGCAGTAAAGCACCGGCGGAGCCCCCTCTCCGACGGCCGCACCGCACCGCACCGCCAACCCTTGTTTTACAGCTCGCTGCTGAAAGCGGGGAGCGGTTGCTTCCGGCTGGTCGGCGGCGGCCCAACACGATTAGCCCGGCCATGGTGGCGGCCGGCTGGGAGGGTGCGGGCGGGGTAGGAATGTCCGAGCACTTTCCCCCGGGGGGGGGGGGGGGGAGGGGGCGTGGCAGGCAAGGCCGGCCGGTGGGGGGGGGGGGGGGGGGAGGCGGGAGCGTCTCCATTCGTAATCACAGAGTTACTTTCTTTCTGTCCGGCCGGGCGGCGCGACACGGCAGCGCTAATGTCACGCCGGGGACGTTGCTTAATAACGGCACGACTCCTAGGGGGCCGCGGGGCCGCGCCCCGCGGCCCGCCTCCCGACACCCCAAAACAAATGAATGACTGAAAACACACGCTGCACAACCTACAACAACACTGCTGCCCCCCAAACAGAGTGACACGACGAGAAACCACGCGCCATTTTCCGATGGCAGCAGTCCCAAGTGCGAAAAGTGGGAGTGCGGGGGGCACGGCGGCGCACGCGGCCCCGCGGGCCGACGGCAACAGAATCACCTCCCGCGGGAACCGAACCATGCAAATGGCAACACCGACGCGGCCAAATCAAATCAGACCGGGGTCGCAAATTCAATTTTCGTCCCCGATTTCGATGGGCCGTGCGACCTCGGCGCCGAGCGCACGCGAGTGCGCCCTCGAAGAGCGGGGGGCTTACACTCACTACACCGGATGACATCACCTCTCTCACTCAATCGCACGTGCTGCCTCACGGTCCCCCCCCCCCTCTCCCTCTCTCTCCAATTCACACCGCACGCCTGGTATATGACCAAGATGGCCCCTTTACGAGGCGATTCAATATTGGGCGCGAGGAGTTACGACAGGGGGCCATGTGTGTGCGTGTGTGTGCGAACGCACCCATTGGTCCGCCGTCCTTGTGACAGCCCCCCGCACACACACACACGGCGCTTTTGTCGTGGCCAGCACCTGCCCGCCGGGCACACATACACCGCACAACCGCAGCGCCCCACTCCGCCCCGCCTGTCCACTTCCTCGCGGCGCTCATGTCACACCGGCCCAGCTTCGTGTGCCGCGGGTTCGAGTGCCGGCCGCCCCTTGGCGCCGCCCCCGACACAGCAGCAGCAGCAGCAGCAGCACTCCGTGTCGGCGCTAAACGCCCCCCTCCCCCCTCCGGCGGCTTCCTGACGGGAATTAGCACGCGCGCGCCCCTGTGCGGTCGTCGTGCGCGGTCCTCGTCGCTCCCACGGGGCGACGCCGCTGCCGATGCGAGTGCGAGAGAGACGCCGCGTCCTGATTTACAGCCGTGACGCAACGGCGGCGGCGGCGTCCATCACCCGGCTCATCGGCCGCCTCCGCCGCCGCCGATCCGGGCCCGCTTCCTGCCCGCCTCCCTGCCGGCCGCGCACCAGCTTACCGCCCGGTCCGGAACGCGTTGCTGACGAGCCGAGCCCCGAGCCCCGAGCCCCGGCCGGGGCCGCACAAACAAGACCTTTCGCCGCGCGGCGAGCCGAGCCGAGCCGAGCCGAGCCGAGCCGAGCCGAGCCGAGCCGAGCCGACACTTCCCGACCGTCCCGTCCGCTTCCTGCGCGACCGCCCGGCACCGGCGGGACGCCTGCGAGGCGAGGGTAGGCCGGCCGCCGCGCGCGCCCGCCCAGCGGCTCTGCCTACCCGCGCTCCGCAGGCGTCCCGCCGGTGCCGGGCGGAGCCGGGCGGAGCCGGGCGGGGCCGGGCGGGGCAGAGAGCGCTCTCCACTCCCAATCACGGCACCCGGGCGGCGCTGCCACCTTTCATGTCAGACGAGTCGGAAAATAAAAACCCTGGCGACGCACGGCGCTCTACTATCTATCCGCCCGCCCCCTCGAGCACCTCAAGGCCCCGGCCGGGGTGCGGGGCGCCCGGGGCCGTTGTGGCGCCACGGCGTCTGGCTCCGCCGGCTCCGCCGCGCCGAGCAGCGTGCCAGATTAGATAGCGTGGTATTGGGCCGGGCCCTCCGGCCGGGCCCCCCGCAGCCCCCCGGGCGGGTCGCGTGCCCGCAGACAGTCACACCGCGCGGAGAGGCGGCCGCCGGACCACCGCAGCATCCCGGCCGCGGTCCGATCCGAAACGAGCCGAGCCCCACATAGAAACCGGTCCCCGGGTGGTCACCGCGGTCCCCGTGGCTGCCGCTGCGGTGGGCGACAAGGGGCGGCGCGTGCGGGGCGCGTGCCGGGCGCGTGCCGGCCACACGCACGCCCCACTAATACGCTTGCGAAACCGCGTTACGCGGGCGGCCTGCGCTGCCGGCGAGATAACTCAATTCCGTAAGTCAGGGATCACTGCTTTTCCCTTAACAACAACAACAACAACAACTCGTTCCCCCCTCGCGTACGGGTCACGACGTTATACCCAGCCACCGCCGCCGCCGCTACTGTATACTGCGATTCAGTCGTGGCGCGCCAAGGTCACAGGGGTTCAAACACCCTTCGCCTGTCGGCCGGTTCCCTTTCGGCTCACACACACGCACACACACACAGGCACGGCGTGTACTGGGACCGACTACGGCTCGTTCCGTTCCATTCTCTTGAGAAAGGTTCATCGTTATCGGAAGAGCAGCGCGGCGTCCGTCCCGACAATGGCGGCCCGGCCTCCTCCGTGACAGTGTCCCACACTCCAAGGCCGTCGGCCCGGCCGCCCCGTCCGGCCCGCACGGACACAATGAGAACGTTCGGACGAGCCATCAAACTGTGAGCGGCAGCAGCAGCAGCGAGAGCCCTGCCACGGGCCGGCCACAGCACCGCTTCCTGCAGGGCACAGTTGCGTCAAGTCCCCATATACACTGCTGTGCTTGCAAAAAAAAATTTTTTAAAAATAGGGAGGACGACTTGTCATTACTGTGCATACAGAGTAATTTAACACCCGCGAGGGCAGAGCAAATTATAAGTCAATCTGCATTTCCACTTGCGGCGGCGCCCTCAGGCTCACACACACACACACACACACACACACACACACAGCGAGCACCTCGGCATCACACTGACGCCCATCGCCTCCAATACGGCGACGACACAGACGCCCCCTCCAAAGTCCGCGACCGCAAGTCTGGCAGGCAGGCAGGCAGGCAGGCAGGCAGGCAGGCAGGCAGGCAGGCGGCACGACGCCCGCCGGCAGCGGCGTCCCACTCCAGCAGCACGCCCCGCCTGCCAAAAGTTGTCATCGCGGCGGCAGCAAACACACAAGTCGGTAACAACATTTAGCAATTAAGCGGCCCCGCGGGCACGGCGGCGCGTTACGTAAGGAGAGGCGTGGCGGAGCGTGGCGGGGGGCGGGGCGGAGCGTTCCATATCGCGCGCCTGTTCCCAAGAACCGGGCGGCGCGCGGCGCGGCACGGCACGGGCCCGACCGGGCGCCTCGGGTACTACTACACTCGGGAATTAATACCTTTCGAGCCGCGCCGCCAGAGGCCCGAGGCGCTAAAGGCACCGCCGCATCAAAAAACATATGTATAATACGGGCCGCGAATACACACGAAAATAAGGAAATGCCTGTTTCGGGTAGACAAGACCTAGTTTTAAAAAAAGATGAAAAAACACTGTTTTTTAAATGCCAATTTAATGCCAAATTTTTATGGCTTGAATTAGATGTGAGGAAGGTACTTGATGTGTTGGCGCAAACTTTTCCGACGGCCTGTCGAAACTTTGCGAACACCATATATTTCCCTCCGTGGAAATAAAACGTTCCAGTGGCGGCGGCGACGCCGTGTACGCCGGGCCCCGCTAACCAGTGGGCCCCCGACCTGCCCCGCCTCGCGAGCCGTGTGTGTGTGTGTGTGTGTGTGTGTGTGTGTGTGTGTGTGTGTACGAGTTGGGAGTGTTTCCCCATCATTCTCGCGGGCCCCGTATGGCAGATCGCCTCTCCGCGTGACAAGAACGGTATAACCAGTCCAGTGCGGAGTTCGCCGGTCGCTCGCTGGCAGATAGCGGAGTGGAGCTGTCCCGGCGGCGGGGAGGAGGACGCGGCAGCTGCGGCAGCTGCGGCAGCTTCGGGGAGCTGGCGTCGCACTGTCATACCTCCCCGCGAGTATGCTGCACCTCTCCGGGACGCGGCACAGCGACGGCCCGCTGACGCAACAAACGATGCGACCCAGCCGAATGCATCTGTTTCCCAGTGCCTGCTTGCGTCACACGGCCGCGGCGGTGCAGGCGGTGCAGGCGGTGCAGGCGGTGCGGGCGACAGGGAGGCCCGCCGCTGCAGCGGGCCGCCGCCACATCCGCAATCAGACAGCCAGAATCAATCCCTCCCCTCCCCTCCCCTCCGCGCTGTGCGGTGCAGTGCAGTGCAGAGCCGCTAGCTGTGGGCGCACCGCGCGCCGCCGCCGCCGCGGCCGGGCAGCCAGGGAGCGGCCCTTTTCCCCGACTTTCTTCATATGTTTTCCCTTTGGCCAGGCAGAGCGTGGCCGACACCGACACACACACACACACACACACGGCATGCGCAACTAGTCCGGGACGGCACACGGGGCGGGGAGGGGGGCGGGGAGCCGGGGAGCCGCGGAGCACCGCACCGCACCGCACCGCACCGCACCGCACCGCACCGCACCGCACCGCGGCTGCGCACCGGCGCAGCGCCGCACGCGTCCCTACTTAGCGACTGACGCATAAAAACGGGCGTGCCGCGGCCCATACGCTCGGCGCAGCCAGCCAGCTGCACTGCGGACGCGGGCTGCGCGGCTACGCACGGCGCCGAGGGCCGGAACGCGCGGAGCGCCACGCCCCCCGCGAACACCACACATTACCCCCGCCATTCGCGTGCCGGGCCGGGCGGCGCCGCGGTGCTGGACTGTCATCGGTAGCCGCTGGGCCGCCGCGGGGCCGCGCGGAGCCCGTCTCCGTCCCCGCCGTCCTGCTTGCCTCACCGAACGACGACGTCGGGGACATGCAAGTATCCGGCCGGTCCCCCGCGGGCGCCGACCAGCCGTGTCGCCTGGCCGTGCCTCGCCATGCCTGGCCACGCCGCGGCGCCGCCCCGTACGTCCTGCCGGTGCTCATGTTTGCCTCCCGCAAAGTGCACGGCACATCGGTCGCGGGCCGTGACCACCGGTGGCCGCCGCCGAGCCACGCCCGTGTCGGGAAAGCGAGGCGGGGGGCACGACGACCCGCCCGACGACGTATGGGTCCCCGTCAGCACCGCGCCGTCGACGACGTCACGGGGGGCGTCCTCCTGGGGGCGGCGCGGCGACGGCTGCCCCGATAAGCGGGCGGACAAATCCCCCCCAAAGCTTCTTTCGCTCTCCAGCCATGCGGCACGCACGGAGCGGCGGCGACGCCGGCCGGGAGAAAGGGACAGGAAAAGGCGACGGCCAGGTGAAAGGGCGGCGGTGACCGTGCGGCGGCGGGCGGCGGCGGCGGCGGCAGGGCAGAGGGCCATCCGACTTACGCAAGGCCATCACCGCCGCCGCCGCCCGGCCCTGACAGTTTTTACTCCGTGTGTTATATCAAACGACAACCGTGGCGGCGACCGAGGCACTACATCGTAGCCAGTTGCCACGCACTCGGACACCGCGCGCTGCACCGCCTCCCATTACCGAGGTGCAAAATGCCGGCCGAGCAGCAGCACAGAGGAGGCGAAAAAAAAGGTGCGTTGCGACACGAACCGTGCCGAGCACGGCTCTACGCTCCACGCCGCCGCAGTGAAGCAGTGCGCCGAGCTGACACTGGCTGTCGCCGTCCCGCGGGCCGCAGGGCGCCGCAGAGGTGGGAGGGGGCGCCGCGAGGGGCGCCGAGGTTATATCGGGATATCGGCGCGCCACAGCCCTCCCAGGGGACCGCCGGCCGCCGCCGGCCGCCGCTGCACCGGAGGTCCACAAGAGGAGGTCCGATAATTGATTTTCTAATTCCAGTTTCCTTTCTCGCTCCCTGTGTGGGCCGTCGGCGAGGTGCACCAGGTACGTGAGCAGCGCCTGCTGCCGACACCACGGCAATACTGCAATACTGTATCGGCTCCCCGCTGACGCCCCGCGAGGACCGCGGCCCGCCCCGAGCCGTGCCCCCGCTGCATCGGGCGGAAATGAAAAGGCTCTCTAGACGGCGTCGTCAAACAGATTAACTGTCCGCGGACAGAAAGCCCCGCGCCCCCGCCCCCGCAGGCCCCGCAGGCCCCGCAGGCCCCGCAGGCCCCGCAGGCCCCGCAGGCCCCGCAGGCCCCGCAGCACGGAGCGGCGCAGAGCCGCGCTCATTTGCAATGGCCGTATCAAGAGTGAAAGCAGAAAGCCAGTGACAACAAGCATCCTTCTCTTAAGCCGCAGCGCGGCGCAGGTGCGAGAGAGACGGACAGATAGCGATCGGTGGTGGCATCGGGGCGGGACGCCGCGCGACGTGCAACACGGCGCAGGCGCGCGCGCGCGCGAGAGAGAGAGAGAGAGAGAGAAGCAACTAAAAGACCAATTGCCGCATGATGCCTAACTAGAGCCGGACTTAGACAGCGTTCGTCACAGCGAAAAGGAAAGGGGCACGGCGCGGAATAAAGGCAACGGCTGCGAAAATCACTGCCATCTCTCTCTCTCTCTCTCTCTCTCTCTCTCTCTCTCGTGCACGTACACACACACATGGGCGCGCGCACTCACTCTCCAGACCCTAATTGAACAGGTCTCTCTCTCTCTCTGTCTCTCTCTCTCTCTCCCTCATCACGCAATAGGGCGATGCTTGCGATGCTATAGGTCACCGCGGCCCTCATCAGCCTGAGCCAATCAGGGCAGCCCGTGTGCCATGCGGGGGATGCGATGCGGCGCGCGGCGCAATTTGATAGCAAATTACAACTTTAGTATCGCTGGCCTCGCCAAATTGCAAGTGCGGCGCGGTGCGGTGCGGTCGGGGTGGGACGCCGCCACACCGCCTTGTGGGGACGCACCGCCGCACAGGAAGAACACACAGCACACTGTCAGTGCGCCGTGCGCCCGCGCGGTCTCTCTCCTGCTATTTTTTTTTTTGCTGCTGCTGCTGCTGATGCCTTTTCGCATTTCTTCTCCTTCTATACCAGTTTGGCGCTCACGTATCACTCACTCGTCATGACCCAGAAAGCGCGCCGCGTGACAGCGCCGTAAGAGCCGCCCGCAAGAGCCGCGCAACCCGACAGTCGTCGCGGACAGCCACGCCCGCCCGCCCGGCCGGCCGAGATGCACCGACACGCTTTTGAACGGCAAAACAGAACGACGACGCCTTGCCGACTTTAAAACACGCAGCCAGCCGGCCAAACGCGGGGATGATAAACACGAGCGAAATAAAAGTAAAGGCGGTTGTCATTCAAAACCCCGACTGCCTTGACGCGAGAGAGAGAGAGAGAGAGAGAGAGAGAGAGAGAGAGAGAGAGAGAGAGAGAGAGAGAGAGAGAGAGAGAACATGGCCTCATATAATACTTATCGTTCGCCTGACAGGGAGGAGGACTCTCAAGTCGAAGGAGACGGCCATGGTCTGCCACCTTTTTTTTTGTTTCTCCCTCCCGATATTCTCCGTCTCTCTCTCTCTCTCTCTGCCACTCACTCTCCTCCCGTGTAATAATCGTATAATTCCCCGCCCGCGTACTTTTGCCGCGCGGCGTCAATAAGAATAAAATGCGGGTAAAATGAGCGCGCAATGCCGGCGGCGGCGGCGTCCAGCCGCGTGTGTTTCGGGACACAAGGAGCGGCCCGAGTCGCGCCGGGGGAGGGGCCTCCGGCCGTGACCTTCACCCCGCCACCACCGCCGCCGCCGCCGGGGGACGCTGCGCGAGAAACACGCCCGTCAGCCATGGGAAGCCAAAGACATGCGGGCCATCAAAATTAAAAAACTGAAAAATAAAACTTTTTTTAATGGGAAAATTTACAGAGCACTGTTTTTTTTTGTTTGTTTTGCAAAACCCTGGTCCGCGTTCTACAGCACGTTTATTCGAAGCGCCGCCCCGGCACGCTATTTGATAGGATTGAAAAAAAAAATTACACCTTATTTTTTTTTAACGTGACTCATGTTTGACGCGAACGATACGTGACCTTACGGACGCGGAGGACAGGTCAGAGGCAGGAGGCGGCTTCGTACGTCGTGACGCACGAGACTGGGGCAAACAGAGTACAGAGTACACACACACACACACACACACACACACACACACACACACACTCGCATGCCCGCCTGTCCACCTTGATATGCAGAGTCACACGAGGGCCACGGCAGCTGGCAGCCAGCAAGTGTGCGCGGCAGAACAACGGCAAGGGGGCACTCACTGGACGCGTTGCTCACTGAGAGCTACCCGAAAGCTACCCGAAAGCTACCCGAAAGCACCCGCACCCGAATCTGGGGGCAAACACGCCAAGGACAAATGTGCCACCGCGTTGCCCGCTTTACATGTGCACCGTCCGCGCACCATTAAACTCTTCCGACACGGAACCATCGAGCAGCTCTGCCAAGGCTTTAACGCGGTGCGAACGGGAAATATCCAGGCCGCGACTGCAAACCGAACAACCACAGCCTCACATAATGGCGTATATTACTTCGGGCGGGAAGCCGGAGGAAAAAGACGCGGATCGCGGCGCACTGTCATTCCAGCGCCAGAACACGTTCCTCTAATTGAGGGTAACGCGTGTGTGGACTATGCAGAGATAGCATCAGTGACCCTGGCGAACTGCATTGCATACACCGCTCCAGATCAATGCCTCGCTTGTCGCCTATGTAAGTGCGTGTGTGAGTGTGTGTGTGTGTGTGTGTGTGCAGCAGTGGTCAGCCGGGCGTTCCCGAAGCGCAGAGGAGCACGGCGGCGCCGTCAGGCCGGACTAGCAGAACCAATCAGCTTCCAGCAAGCTCCAGCAGCACAGTCCGGAGTGGGCCCAGTCTGGAGAAGCACATAGTCTGCAATAGCCCTGTCTGGAGTGGGCCCAGTCTGGAGAAGCCCCAGTCTGGAGCATCCCAAGTCTGGAGAAGCCCTGTCTGGAGAAGGCCCAGTCTCCAGTGGCTCATAGTCTGGAGAAGCCCAGGCTGGAGGAGCTCAGTCTGGAGTGGCCCACTCCAGCAGGCTCCAGGGCCGCGCTCGGACGCAAATGAGGGCCGCATCGCACTCTGCAGCCTCGCGGTCACGACGACGTGCCGGTCAGCCCTGGGCGCCGCTGCCGCCGCTGCCGCCGCCGCCGCTGCCGCCGCGGCCCACTCGGGCAGACCGCAGAGTTGGCGGCCCCTCCCGCGCCGCCCCGCACCTCCACGTTTTATTCTCTCTCTCTCTCTCCGCTAAGACCTACGGCACAAATAACACCTTGCGTTCCGGTGACAAGCCAAGCCACCCGAGAGCGGGGGGGGGGGGGGGGGGGGCAGTGTTGTGTGCCGGCCGAGAGCGGGCGTGGCCGCCTGCTACCGGCTCAGCGGGAAGGGCGTGGTGTCCACCTGCCGCGTTACACAACCAGGCGCACGCCCACGCGGCGCGGCGAGCGCTGTCCGAGGCGAGAGAAGAAGGGACCGCGAACTGCCTGGCCGGCCAGTGTGTGTGTGCGAGAGAGTAACTCAGTTTCAAAACGGAATGGCCCGCCATGCACGGCAGCCCCATGCACGTCCCTCCACCAGCCTGCCGCGCCCTCCGTCGCGGTGTGTCACCGCGCGCAGCCTTGCGGGCTCCGGCCTTGGGCCGCATTCGGGCCCGCCGGGCCGGCCGCCGCAGCCAGGGACGGCCAGGCACACGCGCATCCCGCGGCCGCCGCGCCCACCGACACATCTGTCGCGGGCAGCGCAGCCGGCGCGGCGGCCACACGCCAGTGGGAGGCTTGATGCGTCCGCCGATAGCAGCCCAGCCGCACGGAGCGCAGCCACTCCGCGACGCCTCTTGATCCGCCGCACCGCACAGCAGCGGGCACGGGCGGCGGACCGCTGCAGCGCGCCTGCCCTCGGCGCCTGCAGGGTAGGCAGCCCAGAGCTCCTCCACGCACGCGTGCCGCGCGGGCCGGCCTACCCCGGCACTGACAGGCGCTCCCGGCGGCGGCGTCCGCGGCGCACAGCAAACTCCGACCCGCGCTGAGGCGGCCCAAAGCCCCGTCACGTCGGAGAAGGCTTCCTCCCACAACGAGGCCCGATCCGACCGACCGACCGACCGACCGACCCCATGCCGCGAGGCCCCCCTCCCTCTCTCTCACTCCCCCAGCAGGTTTTCGGAAAGCCAGCGCCGGCAGCGAGGTTTATATATACTCCTCCCTTCCCGGCTCGGCGTGCCAGCTAATTGTTTTCGATGTCAGCCCTTTTAATTCCCCTCCCTCCCCCTTCCACGCGGCGCCACAAATCTCTCTCTCTCTCTCTCTCTCTCTCTCTCTCTCTCTCTCTCTCTCTCTCTTTCTCTCCGTCTTTGTCTCGTTCCCTCTCGCTCGCACGCCCGAACATTGTTTGCAGGAAAGTAAAACTTCACGCGGAAAATCGTCGGCGACTCTCGGACCAGGGCAGAGCCAGAATAAAAGAGGCCCCTCCGCGAGCAAAGCCCTCCCGAGAGCCCAAAGCTTAGCGCGGACCCCGGCGGGGCCTCGGCCGGCCAGACAGCCGGGCTGGGGGCCGCGGGGGCCGCGGGGGCCGCGGGGGCGGCAGCGCCTGAGCCTTCCGGATCCCCGAAGAGGAGGAGGTGGGAGGGGGAGGGGCTTAAGCCGCCCCGGTCACCGCGCGCACGACCCCGGACACGGGCAGCGTGCGGGCCGCCTGCACTCCCGACTTGCGAGCACCCTGTGGGCTGTAAGCACTCTGCCAGCACTCTAGCGACACTTCCAGCACTCTGCGAGCACCGCACGCCCCCCCCCCCCCCCGGTATAAAACGGAACCGATCACCGATTACGTGGACGTCGCGACAACATCAACAACGGCAACGACAACTCGAAAGTGTGAAAAATGCAGCGGGCCACGACAAAACACGGCGCGCGGCGCGGCACGGCGTCCCGTCACGGGGGCCGCCCCCACCGGTGCCTTATTACCATTAGCAAGTGAAATGCCATCGCCTCTCGTTTGAAAAGCAAATCAGCAGCGTCACACACACACGCGCGCACACACACACACACACGCAGCTCTTCCCGCCAACGCCTCCTGTCCCTGACGGGCCGAGGCCGCCGCCGACACCCCCTCGGCCCTGGGGCACTCATCGGCGGGGCCGCTTATATCCAGCCGCGGCGTGGTGATCTATCCGGGCCGCGGCGGGGGCGGGCAGCAGAGGGGGGCAGAGAGGGAGTCCCAGCCGGCAGGCCGACAGCCGCGGCTGCGGGCACTAACCGGATCACCAACACATCATCCGCCACAATCACTGCGGGTCACTGCTGTGTCACTGCTGTAGACACGCTCACTCGCGGGCGCGGCAGCGGCGCGACACGGCGCCGCACGACACGACACGGCGGACAGGACGACGACGGCGCGGGTACGAGGCGGAGCGGCCGGCACGCGGGACGGGGCCTCAGCTCAGCGCGGGCAGGCGGCGGTGTGACAACTGAAGGCTGCTCCCTCCCAGCGCACCGGCGGCCCGGCGAGCGGCGGCCGAGGCGGCAGCGGCAGCGGCGGCGGCAGCGGCGGCGGGCCCGGCGAGCGGCGGCCCAGCACGGCTAGGCCAGGAGGGCCCCGCGAGCAGCAGCGGCCTAGCCGCGGCGTGGGCCGACCCGGTAACCGCGCCCGCCCCGCGGCACCCGGGGGAAGACCACCGCACCGACACACGGACAGCGCACCGCCACATGTCCCCCATGACAAAATCGGCGCATACATAACAAAAATCAGTGCAAAAAAATTGGACCCTCCCTTGAAGTTGGACTCCGAAAAATTGAAAATCCATTTTTTGATATTAATTTTTAAGAAATAAGAAAAAAAAAACAGGCCGCCAGTGCGGCTAACCCCGCTGCTCCCATTCGGGTGTGTCACTCGCTTCGACCCGGTCAGCGGCGTACAGACCGCTCTCTATCACTCATTGCCAGGAAGCCACTTTCCCTGGGCCCCGGCTCGCTGCCGCTGCTGCTGCTGCTGCGGCCCCGCCGGCTCGCCACCGCTCACCGACCAGTTCCGCTCCTCCGGGAGGAATTCCCTTATTCAGGAGAGCGGCAGGAAGTGACCGCAAAGGGACACCGCCTGCGACAACAACAACACCGCCGCCGCCGCCACCGGGCCGCACTGTAATGGTGCAAAACTGCCACGCCGCCGATACCGGAGCAATTATCGGGCAGGGCGTTGTGTAAGCCAGAGCGCTACGTCACATGTGGACGACGGTGCAGCGGCAGCAGCGGCGGTAGCGGCGGCAGCGGGGCCGGCCGGGTCAGCGGGGGGTCAGCGCCGAGGCCCGCGGCATCAATCAACCGGGCCAGCGCATCGCGGAGTGATGTCAGAGGGGCGCATCGCCGCGAGGCGCCAGGGCCACCCTCAGAGGCAGACCGAACTCTACAGGCTACGGCCCAAACTGTAGTTTTAAAAAAAAACTGCAGTTTTGTTGGTGCGCGACCCCCCGCCGCTGCTGCCGCGTGTCGCAGGAGGTGCCGACCGCCGCCAAGCAGCAGCCGAGCCGCGCCACCCTGCCACCCTGCCTTCCATCCATCCATTCCTTTCCCTTTCCGAGAGCCGCCACATCCAGCCGGTGCAAAACGGTGGGCGGCGGCGGCGGCGGAGGCGGCGGCAAACAAAAACAGCACGTAACGTCACCATCGTCGTCATCATCATCTTCTCCGTCATTATGATTTCACTGAGAGGGGGATAGCCAGCCAGCCGTGCTGTGCCAGCCCAGCCGAGCCGAGCCGAGCCGGGCGGGCGGCCGCCCCGATGAAGGACTTTTACCGGCAGCAGGAGAGCGTGGGAGGGAGAGAGAGAGAGAGAGAGAGAGAGAGAGAGAGAGAGAGAGGGAGAGAGAGAGAGAAACAGCTGAGAGGAAAATAAAAAGATGCTCCTCGCCGCCGTGAATGCAGCGCTGCAGCAGGCCAGTCAGCCAGCCCGCCGCGGTGACCCTGGGCACGATGCTGGCCGCGCCGCGCCGCGCCGCCGCATCGCAGAGGTCAACGCGACGATTCTTTATACCGCTTCCGAGACGCTAACCACAGCGGAGAGCGGCGGGGCCGACCGAGGCTGACCCTCCCCGGCGTTCAAGTCACCTCGGGGCGGCAGGGAGGTGCCACCAGTGCCAGCTTTCTTAATTATTCTCCTCTCGATTCTCATTAACGCTTTGCTGCTCAATACATACTAGGGTATTCCGGCGGCACCGGAAAAAAAAACGGAAGTGAGAAAAAAAAATCCACAGAGGGATAACTCAGAGCGAATGTCGACAGGTCCAATATAGTGTATTCCGGACGGATATAAAACGGAAGCGAGGAAACAAATTAACGAATCGCTGCGCGCGGCACGCTCGCCGCAGGCCAGGTGTGACCCAACGCCACCACGGGTGTGAGAGAAAAGTGAGGAAAGGGAATCGAGGCGAGCAAACCAAAGTCGAAACCTTTCGGGTGACGACTCCGCTCCGAGGCTAAACACAATCACAAACAGAAGCGCCCCTACGTAATGATAACCCTTCTGCGCCTGTTGCTCGGCCGTTAATGCAGGGCCCACCGCTATCGGCCTTCGCGGCGGGGACGGCCGAGCGGGCACACCTCCGGCCCGCGGCCCCGCGGCTGTAGCGTCAACAGCGTCGGCGTCACGCCGCGTCACGCCGCACGGGCAGCAGCGGGGCGGTCGTTCAACTCGTCAAATCATCGCCACACCTCCTCCTGCCGCAACCCCTGTCATAACATTGAGAGCTCTGCCCTCTCTCTCTCTCTCTCTCTCTCTCTCTCTCTCTCTCTCTCTCTCTCTCTCTCTCTCTCTCGCTCGCACTGATGGCGAGTTAATTGCAGGCGGTCTGTACGCAACGTGTGTCTGTGTGTGTGTATATGTTTCGATCCGACTGGTCGTCATCCAGGCCAAGCATCAGGCAGGCGGGCAGGCGGGCAGGCTATCTGGCGAACGGCGGCGGCGGGGCGGGTAGGCGTCATGACCCAGTGGCACAAGACGGCCATGGGCTGCACACACACACACACACACGCACAAAATGAGCGGTCATTTGCCGCCGACTCCTGGATAAACGTGATCCCCGCACGCCCCAATACGGCCCGACAAAACGCTTTGCGGTGCGGTACTACTATTGACGGAAAGGGAGAAAAGTGTAGGTGTGTGCGGGCGCGGGCGCAGGAGCAATTTACTATTTGATTTGCGTGCGCCGCGGCGGGTCCGTGCGCTGCCCAACGTGTGAGAGGAGTGGGGGCGTCGGGGGCACCGCGGTGTGCGTGAATGGAGTAACGTGGAGCCACACTCCGTGCTCTGCGGGACGGCGCCTCCTGCCCCCCGTGGCCCCCCGGCAGCGTCACAGCAGCGCCCCAGGGCAGCGGCCCCGGCAGCGGCCCCCGCGGGCACGTACCGTCCGACACGCGTGCGACACGCGTGCGCCACGCGCGTGTCCAGTGTGACCGCTGCGCAACGCGCGACACGCCATGACAAGATGTCCAGCGTCACGCAATATGCGCGGGCGCGCGCGTGCAAAAGTCCTTTCACGCGACCCCCCGCGGACCCCCCCGCGCGTGCGCAGAAACTACTCTATCCGCATTCCCATCGCAGCCCCACCCCTTCCTGCCTTCCGCCGAAAAGAAAAGAGGGCCTTAATCTAACCTATGTGGCTCTTTTACAGTCTCCCGCCGCTACCGCACCGCGGCCGACTCTCCGCAGCCGGTATAAAACCCACTTTAGTACCCCGGTTCATCCTCTGCTACCGCGGGTATCTCGGCCAGGATTTACAGCCTCCCACATCAACTGACCGCCGCCGCCCGGCTGGGCACGCGGGCCGCCGCCGCTGGTGTCGACACAGACCGGCCGGCGTCGTTCGGTTCGGGTTCACTGATCCATCACATCGCCGCATCGCTTCCGAGCTCACAGCCGGCCCGAGAAGACATTGTCTCGGGGCGCACAATAGCTGGCAACATTTTGATGTGACATCGGCCCGCTCTGGGAGCAGCCACCCCGACGGTTCCCAGGCGCGGCGCCCCGCGCCCTGTTCCGCACTCGCTGTGCACCGCACGGGGCTGATTCATTTACGATAGGCGTGCAGCGCGGGGCGCCGCGGTGACAACATCGCACACGATCCCACACCGCCGCCGCGGGGGCTTCCGAGAGGGGTCCGCGGCCACCGGCGGCGGCCCGGAGGAAAGTGGACCGCCGAGTGGACCGTCAAGTGGACCGCGGTCATGTCCACTTCATTATCGGCCGGAATAGTCAGGCCGCACGGGTCCGCCCCGCGACAAGGCTGCCGCCTCCATCGTCTGCTTTCTCGCGATATAAACCGGGCGGTCCGTGCGTCAGGCGGCATGACGGAGGAGCAGTCCGTCCTGGAGGGACAACGCCCACGAGGGGACGGGCTGGGCCCGGAGCAGTGCGGGCCAGGGGCGGGCCGGGGGCGGGCCGGGGGCGGGCCGGGGGCGGGCCGGGGGCGGGCCGGGGGCGGGCCGGGGGCGGGCCGGGGACGGGCCGGGGGCGGGCCGGGGGCGGGCCGGGGGCGGCCATGAGCCTGACCTGCTGCACGTGTGCATGCGGCGGGGCGGGGCCTCAGCCGCCGCGGCCCCCGCTGCTCGACTCACCTGTAAACACGGGGAGAGGGCCGTTAGGAAACACGGCCGGGGCGCTTACTGTCCACCGCTACGCTACATCCGGCCCCGCACCACGGCACGACCTTTCTGTGCTTCACTCCGTCCCCGCGGCGCGCTCAATCACAACACAAAAGTCGCTGTGCTGCTGGAAGAAAAGGGCGTGAAAAAAAAACAAACAGAACACACTCGGGGCGGAGCAGTTGCATATTCAAGAGCGACGCGCCGCGCCGTGCGCGCGCTCTTCTTTGTAATTAGAAACAATCGAGCGCGGCTTTTTTCTTGCCGAACCTTTCCCCTTCTGCCAATAGCGCGGCCATCACGCCCCTCACGGGCCGCGGCGGCGTGGCGGCGGCGGCACTTTCCCCGCGGGCAGCAGCAGCAGCAGCAGCGCCGCCGCCGCCGCCGCCGCGGCTGTGTCACATCGATCATACCCGTTTCACTCCGACGTCCCCGCAGTGTAACGATGCCGCTCCGATACCGCGCCGTCCGTGCCGCGCAGATCCGACCGGAACAACAACCACCCCAATAATATTATACCCGGCACGGGGCCCGGCCCGAGATGCTGCGGTGACGGCCCGGCGGCGGCCGGCCGTGACGTCCCGGAAGGCCCCGGCCCCGGGGTGGGCCCCCGCCCGAGCCGCCGGACTGCGGACGATCCGCGGACCTTCCGGTCTGCAGGCCGGCCTGCGGGCCGTCTCCAGTCAGGCCTGCGCACGCGTGCACCGCCACACCGCCGCCGCCGCCGCCGCCGCCGCCGCCGTGCTCGCCGCGTCTTCCCGGACGCAGGAAATACACGCCCCCCACAAAACCAAATTCGGAACGAATCTCTCTGACCGATCGTGTGGTCCGCTCCGCATCATCGCATCACTCTGCGGGCGGGCGGCCCAAGGGAGGGAGGGAGGGAGGGAGGGAGGGAGGGAGGGAGGGAGGGAGGGAGGGAGGGGGGGGCGGGAGGGCGGGAGGGAGGAGGCATCGCACGCCGCTCACCCGCGCGCACCACCGCCGCTGCCGCCGCTGCCGCCGCTGCCGCCTTGCCGGCGCATATGTGCAGCGGCCGAACGCTGCGGGCTAAACATAGCCGGGGGGCGCCTCCAACCGCGACAAGCGCTGCCGTCCTGCACTCACGGCCCGCATCGTGCCCGGCGGCAGCGCGGCCGACAGAGTCTGCAGACGCCGCCGCCGCCCGCGACCCCCCGCCGCGGCCTTGACACGACGCCCGCCGCCGAGGAGGAGGAGGAGGAGGAGGTAGCGATGGGCGGGCGTCACGAGCACGCGCCTAATTGCGGCCAGCACCTGCCTATCCATCTATCTATCTATCCGTCTCTCCATCTATCTACCTATCCCTCCATCTATCTAGCCGCGACTATGCTGCGGGGGCCCGTCCGCGCCGCCGCCGCCTGCAACGCGCTTTATGCACCGGCCTTATAGAGCGCGTGGTCGGCCTATGCACCGCCCGACCACACCGATCGGGCCGAAAGCGGGGCGAGGCGCGCGGCCTTCACACCCCGCACGGGCCGCGCCGCACCTGCCGCACACACACACACACACACACACACACACACACAGTGAGGCCGCGTGCATCAACCTCGCCGGGGAGTCATCCTTAGATAGCGGGGCCCACAGTGCTGCGGCGGCCCAGCGAGCGCACGGCAACGGCTAGCCACGACAAAAGGGGCACCGAGGAGGCTAGCGGCAGCAGCAAGGCCCGTGCCGGACACACACAGCCATTCACGCCCGGCGGACCGGAAAACTTTTTGGAGAGAGAGAGAGAGAGAGAGAGAGAGAGAGAGAGAGAGAGAGAGATGCGGTAGAGGGGTTGTTAGGGGGGTGAAGGGGGAGCGAAGGAGAGTTGAGAGATGAAGGATGGGGCAAGCTTGTCAAAAGAGAGGGCGACGAGTGTGTGTGTGTGTGTGTAACACCCAGTGAGAGTGAGAAAGAGAGAGAGAGAGACCATGTGTGTGTGTGTGTGTGTGTGTGCGCGAGTGCAATGAGCGCGCATCGCGCACAGTCCGTGTTTGAGTTCACGCGTCATGAGATAATATTGGCCGACACCACCTCCGCACACGCCGTGTGGTGTTATGGGGGCCTCCTCCTCCTCCTCCTCCTCCTCCTCCACCTCCGCGCGTCCTCCTTTCGCAATGTAACTCGCTGGTTGTACTACAGTACGTGCGCGCGTGTGTGAGTGTAAGTGTGTGTGTGTGTGCAGCCCGCAGGGTTCTGTATGCATGCGAGCATGCAGCCACACGGGAGGATGATAGTGCGCCCGCAACAGCCCCCCCCCCCTCCTCCTCCCTTTAAGAGGCATGGGAACAAGTCGCTACTGAAAATAGAGCAGGCACAAACGCACTACTGGCACGGGGGAACCCCCCGGGGGGAGCCAGCCGCACAGCGCAGCGCAGCCAACCAGCCAGAGCTTAGGGGGGCGTGGCAGTGCGCCCGCACACACACACACACACACACACACACACACACACAGTGTCCCCCCGGCCGCGCACGACCACCACCGTCGCCGCCGTTTTCACTCGAAACGCGGACAGCGCAGCGCGGCGCAGCAAACGATGCATCTCACTCTGCTGTGCCGCACCGATCCGTGCGTGACAGATTGGCACAACTTGCTTTCGCTCTCTCTCTCTCTCTCTGCGCCGTCCTTGCGGCCCCGCTCTCATGTCGTCATGCGGCCCCCCGCAAGGGGCTCGTCACCGTCACCGCCGGACAACCCCCTCGGGCGCCAGCGGCGGAGGCGCCACCCGGTAGAGGCGCCACCCGGCAGAGGCGCCACCCGGCAGGCGCCACCCGACAGGCGCCGCCTGGCAGGTAGGCACGCCGCACGCCCGCGGAGCCGACGAATGAATGACGAATGAATGGGCCGAGGAGTGCGGCCGAGTGGCCGCCGCTCCCACAACCGGCCGCCCGGCCGGCCCCTCACTATGCACACGTTTATTATATCGTTGCAAAACAATGCGGATTGTATGCACGTCAGAACGAGCGCGATGGAGAGAGAGAGAGATGGAGGGTAGCAACAGCAGAGGGAGAGAGAGGGACAGACAGGAGGCGGGGGGCGGTGCCGTCGTGCCCTTTCGTCAAAGTGTATCAAGCGGCGGCCGCTAGTCAGGCAGTCAGTCTCCGCGGAGGCACGCGGCCCGGAGGGGAAGGCCGCCGCTCTCGCAGAAAACGCCGGGCCGATACGGCGATAGCGCCGCCGACTGCCGCTGACCGGCCACTTCCGTCTTCGCAATAACGAGTGAAGCGGCAGCGGCTCTCCTGCCTCCGCGGGGATTCGAACCCGCGCCGCCGCCGCCGTCCCGTCCGCCACTTATTGTTCTGCCGGCGAAGGTTGCCGCCGCTGGCCGGACTTCACACGGGGAGCGAACTCTTTAGCGACCGGCACAATGACGAGGTGCGAACAGGAAGGCCGCCGCCGACGCTGCCCCGACACACACCACCACACACACATTTTTTTTCCACGACATTTTAAAAGACTTCTGGAATCGCCCCTCCTTCTTTTTGACTTTTTGAGGACGCGCCGTGAGGACGTCTCCAGCGGGGGGTCGGGTCGCCGCGACACTTTCTCCGGCGGGGCACACAGGTCGTCAGGTCGGCAGGTCGGCAGGTCGGCCACACGGAGTGGACGCGGCGGTCCCCAGGTGAGGTGCCGCCGGTGCCAGACCGGGCCGGGAGGGCCAGGGGGGCTCCGTCCCCTCGGGCACCCTGCCAAACCCGGCAGCGCCAGCAGCGGCAGCGCACTGCTGGCACGCGCCCGACACGCGCACGCCACGCCACGGCAGATGCGACGCAACGCCCGCCCGCGACCACAGCACCGGCCGTGGAAGCGGCGGCGGCGGCCGTGCGGGTGCGGCGCCGTGCGGCGGCGGTCCCAGGAGGGAGGGCGCTACAACGGTAGCGGCGAGGCGTCAGGAGGGCAGTTCGGTTCCGGGTCGGTCGCGGACAAGTCTCGGAGGAAGAGGAGGCAGGAGGCGAGGTGCTTCACCCCTCCCACAACCCCCGCCTCTCTATCTCTCTCCTCTCTATCGCCTCTCTCTCTGTCTCTCTCCCTCTCTCTCTCCGAACAGGTTATGCAGCTGAGGGGTTATGAGTGTGTGTACCGATGGCCCGGCAGGACACCGAGCCGCGGGCTTTCACCCGCATGAGCAGCGGTACACGAGTGGCCCGCGGCGCGGCGCCTGCTGTGGCCGGGGTAGGCCGGCCCGCACGGCACGCGCGCGCCGCACCCGCCGCGGCTGCCTACCCGGCAGGCGCCCCCCGTCCCAGCCGTCTGGTCACCTCACCGCCTCGCTGCCGCCGCGCCCCTCCGCGCCGCCAATGTGACAGCCGCTGCTCGTTAGCGCTCCGGACGCCGGGGACACCGGGGTGGTCGCGGACCCGTCCGGGGGGCACGCCAAGTGTGTTAACTGCCCCGCTGTAAATCCGCCTCAGCGGCACGGCACGGCGCGGCCCTCACAGCGCCCTGCTGCACCACTGCCGCCCCACTTACAGACACGGCCACATCAGCTGCGCTGCAGCCGCTCGGACTGCCACCGGCAAAGGGAATGGTCACAAGGTTTCGAACCGCACACCAAGCTGCATGTGCCCATCCTGTATGAGGGTCGACGGTTCTTCGAGGGGCTTGGGAATGGGGCACAAACATTTCCGGCGTATTATCATTCTAAAACTAATTACTCGAAAAAAAATTGTAAAGAAAACGTATTTGTAGTCTGTAATGCAATGTTTTAAATATTTCGAGAATTCCAATTTCTTAACGCCTTACATTTTTAATAAACTTTTTTTTTTTCAAATTGTTAGTTTGACTCTCGTAACATGGTGACGCCTTCCCTGCAGGGCGCCCTACGGCCTCGGTGCGTGTGTCCCCACCCCCCCCCCCTCCTAAAACACACAGGGGCCCCGCCACCGCCAAGGCTGCTGCAGACAGCGAGCGAAAACGGCCCGCAAGTGTAGTGACAGGGAAGGGGGGCGCTTCACTGCACAGGGGGCCGGAACCGCAGCCGGAGCCCGCAGAGACCACCGGAAGCGGACCTCAAACCTGGTTAAGGGACATCGCCGTCTAGGGGCCGGAGCAGCGGGGCCGCGACGGCCGCCAGTGAGAGCGACAGAGAGAGGGAGAAGGCAAGAGAGAGAGAGGGAGAGTGGAGCAAGGGCGCCCGCGAGGTAGGCAGCCCAACCGGCACCCGCGGCACAGTGGCTGACGGCGCGCGGGGCGCTCCGCAGCAGCGAGAGGCGGCAGGGAGGGAGGGAGGGAGGGAGGGAGGGAGGGAGGGAGTGGGGAGGGAGGGAGGGGAGGGAGTGGGGAGAGGCTCATGGGGGAATGTGAAAAACACATGGCTTCCGTGACGTTACAAAAAGACGTCAACGCCCTTATGGAGACATAATGTTTATCACAGAGCGCAGGAGGAAGGAGTAACATGTAACGCGCATTTACGACTTATCGTTACAACGAAAACAATGTCGTCAAAAGTGGGGCTTAAAAAGCAGATTGTGGCCGGCTCTAAAATCACATGGCCGGAGGCTGCGCGCTTGTTTCTATCGGCATTTTGCTGCGGCGGGGCGGGGGAGGGGGGGGGGGGCATCCAGACGAGACAATACCGCCAGGACGCCGTCATGGAAACCCGAGTCCCCGGCCCCGACCACAGGAGGGGGGGGGGGGCAGGGGGCAGGCTTCAGCAGCGCGGCCAGCGACGGGGCCGTAAAACGTAGCAAACTCCGGCGGGGGCGGCCCTAAGCCCCGACGACCCCGGCCGGCTCGGCTCGGGCTGGGCCGGTACGGGGCTCCCACTCTGATCGGCAGAGCTCAGCCAGCCCGCAGCGCCCCTAGCAGGAGCCGGGGGCCGGCCAGAGGACGCGGCCGCTGACCGGGTCGGCGCGGCGCAGCACCTCCAAGGCGTGGGCAGCGTCTCTGCAATGCCACGGCCGCCACGGCCGCTGCAGCCGCCGGACCGGGGCCAACCTCCCGGAGCGTCACATTCCGATGGAGGCCGCTGGAGCCGCGGCGGGGCCTCCGGGCAGCTCCGGGCCGGCTGCAGGACGTGGGCGAGAGTATGTGTTGACCGGCCGAACGCCAGGACGCCCAGGCCCGCAGCCGTGGCACTTCCCGAGACAAAGAGAGGGAGCGAGAGGAAGGGGGAGGGAGACCACATCATCGGAGCCGGACTCAGACCCGCCCCGCCCCGCCCCGCCCCGCACAGCACAGCCAGCACAGCGAGTTCCATATCCCGCGATGGCCGAACTTCTGGGAACGTCGAGGACCGGGGCCGCCGGGGCCGCGCCGGCCACGGCAAACAGAAGCGGACCCGATAGGCGGCGCCCGCCAGCAGCCCGACGCCCCCTCGATCACGGACACGGATCACGGCGGGGGCCGGCGGGGCCGACGACATCCCATCCGAGAACCAAATTAAAAGTCCACACTGAAGGGGGCCGCCGCCGCTGCTGCTGGCGCTGCCAGGACGGTGGCGGCGGGGATCCGGGAGGAGGAGGAGGAGGAGGAGAGGGGCAATCAGAAGGCGAGGCGGCGAGGCGGGCGCTTTAAATCAGTCCGAAACCGGACCGGCGGCGGCGGCGCCATCGGCATGGTGCGCGGGCGTCGCAGTTTCATACGGCGGGGCGCACACCGCTCCCGCGGCGCGTCCGAGATTCAGGGAGTCGGGGGCCGCCGCCGCCGCCGCCGCTCCAAGGCCTTGCTCTGCTCCCCTGCCCTGCTCTGCTCTGCCCTCCGCTCCGCTCCGCGCTCTGCGGTGCCGTTCTCCCTTTCCTCGGCGTAGTACGGCGTAGTACAAACAGCACGGCAGCTCTGCCCGCGGGGGGCCGCCGCCGCCGCCGCCGTGGGCTGCCAGGTGTTGATGCATTTACGGCCCGCGCTGCATTTAGGCCCGCCGCGGGTGGAACGGCCGCCGTGGGGCCTCTGCCCCGCGGGAGTGAGAGAGAGAGAGAGTGGGGGGAGGGAGGGGGAGGGGGATACAGGCGCCAGCGCCTTCTTGGCGAGAGCAGATGCCTTAAAGGCTTCCCGAAGGAAATCACGAGCGGCACGCCCCGCGCCACGCGGCGGCACACGCAGCCACCACGCAGGCACCACGCCCCGCTGCTGGCCGGGAGTGTCAGCAGGGCTCGGCAGCGCTCCCCGCGCCCGCACTATCCTGTTCGAATCGCACAGGCGCACGCCGTAAAACCAGCGGTGGCGGCGGCGTGGCGCCTCGGCGCGCCCCGGGCCCCCGCGGGGGTCCGCGCCTATGGGCGTCTCGAAACGTTACCGAATTTTTCAGTATCGCAAAATTGTTTTTCATTCTTATTGTTTGCCGGCCCACAGTCGACGCGCATCCGTTGAGCTTCCCGCGGCAGGCCACGCAAAACTCAGACTCAGTCAGGTTCTCAGCTCGAGGCGCCGTGCGGTGTAACCTCGCCGACCTCGCCGCGCCGGGGTTGGGAGGTACGCTGCCGCCTGGCTAATAAGTGGGTGTCATCTCATTCGCATTAACATTCACGTTCGCAAACGGCCAAGGTCAGGCGCGGGCAGGCCCGGCACACGGCCCCGCTACCGACACAAGGTGACGCACGGCAGCCACTCACCTTTCTCTCGAGTTGTCGTGGCCATTCATGTGGTTCTGCGACATGCTGGGGACCAGCGAGCTGCAACAACAACAACAAGGAGACGCACGTCAGAGGATACACACGTGGGGTTTGCGTGTTTTTACGCCAACTTCCAAAATTTTGAAGAAAAAAAAACACTTTATAAAAATTTGTTTCAATCGAACGCATCGTGCATTGGGGGCGGCTGCCCTTCAATTAGACCCGTGTCCTAACGAGGGCCGCTTCAGCGGACAGTTTCTGGCGCCGGGTCCGCCACGCCACGCCACGCCACGCCCCGCCCCGCTCCATTCAATTTCATTCCATTCCCTTTCTGGCGCGTGTCGCGCGGTCCGGTGGGCATACCAATGAGCAAGACAGAGAGGGAGAGACGGGGGCGGGGACGCATATAGCAGGTGCGGGGAAGAGGGGGAGGGCACGCGGGGCGCAGCGCAGGGGGCGCGACACGGTAGCGGGAAAACGCATCTAGGGCCTCTCTAGGAGTGGGGAAAGAGGCGGATTTATAAACCATCGACCAGAGGGCACCAAATATTATTTTTCGGCCTGCTCCAGATCCCCACCCCAGCAGCGGAACACGAACGCTCCCCCGGCCGCACAACGGCGCACGTCCGCCCGTCACAGTCATGAGATGAGTGGCCGCCGTCCGCCTCGGTCCGACGGCCGCCCCGCGCCGCCCGCGCTCTCCCACGGCCGCCGTCATCCGTCCGACGTCCGACACGTCCCCGCCGACCCCGAGCCCCTCTCCCCCCGCCCGCACCTCACCGGGGAGGGGAGCCCCGACGGCCCTCCGCGGCCGAGAACTGCACCGAGTCGTCCACAGTCCTCCGCGGGGCCCGCACCCCGCAGCACGGCAGCACTCCAAGATGAGTAGCGAGCGAGGGGGGTGGGGGTGGGGGGGGGGGGGGGGGGTGCACTGCACTGCACGGTACGGCACGGCACGCCAACAGAAACACAAAAGAAGCGGGTCAGCAGCGGGGCGGCAAACACGGCCCGGGATGAGAGGAGGACGAGACGAGACGAGACAACAGCGGGGCAGACACCTCTGCCGGGGTATCGATCCCCCGCGGGTGCATCACGAGGGGGGGGGGGGAGGCGGCCCCCATCTCTCTCTGTCTGCTCCCCCTCCCGCATCGCAATGGGACTCACGGAATAATCAGGCTCAGTCTTCAGACTTTACGACCCTCCCTTTATCCTACGGCCACTTTTAGGGAAGCAGCGGAAGAAAGGAGAGGAGGAGGAGGGGTCGGGGAGGGAGAGGGGCTGCTGGCTGGTGACTCCTACTTCCACACAATGAGGGCGGCCGCCTCCGCTCAGCACGACGAGCCCCGTGGCGGGTAGGCCGTCCCGCAGGACGCGCCCACCCGAGGGCTGCCTACCCGAGGGCGGCCGGGCGCCGGGGCTCCGGGCCGGACACCGGAGTACACCCGGGGCCAGCAGGCCAGGGCGTCGCGGGGTACGACGCCGCCCACGCCGCCGCCCCGACCACACCCCCGCACCGCCCCGCACCGAACACCACCGTGGCGAGCCGAGCCGTGCCGGCGGCGGCGGCAGCGCCGGCAGGCGGACAGATCGATCAGTATCCGAGCAAAGAGGCGGGGTAGGCCGGGACGGCGGAGGCAGCGGGGGCCGCCGGGGCCGCCGGGGCGCTGAGGCATGGCGCTGCCGACAGGGACAGCTGTCGCCCCTGACGGCGCACCGGCGGCGGCGTGGCGCCCCGCCCCTCTCCCCCGGCGCCCGGCACGCGCTGCCACACGCGTCCTCCCGCACGCGCACGTGCACGGACGCCACGCTCGACTGCGCCCCGAGTAGCCGGCAATCGCCCCGCCTGCCTCAAAGTGAAACCGCCGGCGCCGGCGGTGCGTGCTGGACGGGCGCGCTGGCCGCCAGGCACTCCGCGGTCACCACGGGGGGCGGCGGCCGCTCCGGGCCTTCACACAGATCGCCGGTAAAGTCAAAGGGCGAGTAGTACCGCGCCCCGCCGCCCCGCCGCCCCGCCGCCCCGCCGCCCCGCCGCCCCGCCGCCCCACCGCTCCGCGCCACGCCGCCGCGGCCGCCGCGGGGGGCAGCGACAGCAGCCTGCGCGGCCTGCGCGGACACGTGGCAACGCCGCCGACACACGGCAGGGAGGAGGGAGGGTCGCTGCCGCCGCGCCGCCACTGGCCGCCACGCACCCCCGGCGGCCTGCTGCCGGCTCCGAGCGAGAGAGACAGAGAGGGGGGAAGGGGGGGGGGGGAGAAGGATGGGAAGGGTGTTTACCGCCTCGTGCTCTGCGGCCAAAGGTGAGGGCGGCGGCCTCGGCTGCGCGGCGGCCGACATGAAAGGAAACGAAGAAACATGCGACAACAAGCACGGCGGCGCCCCGGAGGGACGGGAAAGGAGCCGCGAGATTGAAAAGAAACGGGACTGGAGAGGGCGGCCGGGGGTCCTCGGAGAGCCACAGGCCCAAACCAGGAGCAAGATGAGTGGCGCGGTGTTCCAGTCCAGGCCGGGCTTCCAGTCAGCTGCTCCCCCGAGGATTTACAGCGGCGGCGGGAATAAGGGGTGCGGACAGGAAAGTGAGAGTGGCGGCAGCAGAGGGTGGCCGGGGCCGGGGCCGGGGCCAGTGAGTGGGCCGGGCCTCGCACTTATCGCGAGGACGGCCCGGCCACTCGTGTCCACCACGAGGTTGAATGACCCACGGCCGGCCGGCCTCATGGCAGGCCCAGCAGGCTCAGAAGGCCCCGCAGGCCCCGCAGGCCCGGCGGCAGGGCCCGCCCCGGCGCCGCGTGCCGGCCCAGCGCTCGATACCCACCCCCTCAGCCTCCCTCCTCTCTCTCTCTCTCTCTCTCTCTCTCTCTCTCTCTCTCTCTCTCTCTCTCTCTCTCAGCTGCCCCCCCCCCCCCGCCCTCCACCGGAGAGAGAGAGAACAATAAGCTGAGGCATGCCCGTAGGGGATGAGACAGAGACAGGTGTAGGATAACCAAACAGAGTACACACGGGTCGCCGCCCGGCGCTTGCATCTGATCCGGTGTGCGCGGGAGGCCACCAGAGGCCGCAGCCACGGCGACGACTGACGACACGACACGTCGTCCGCCCCCCGAGTGGCTGGCGGGACCCGGGCTGACGGACGGGGGGCCCGGGGGGCTCTCTCTCTCTCTCTCTCTCTCTCTCTCTCTCTCTCTCTCTCTCTCTCTCTCTCCGCCCCTCCCATTGTCGGGAGGAGAGGAGAGGCCTGTGAGCCCTCTTCCTCGTTGGGCCCTGCTTCATTACCATGACAAATCTTTCCCTTCCCGTTCCCTCCGTGCTGCTGCCCGCGGCCGGCTGCTCGGCTGCTCGCTCGCCTTGAGGTGACAAGCGACACATCTTCCTTCAAAAGGGACAGGAGGCGTGATGCCGGGGGCGGGGCGGGGCGGCGGGGGGCGTGAGGCCGCGTCACAGGGAGCGGGGGAGGCTGTCGCCCCGCAGCCCCGCAGCCCCGAGCAGCACATCACACTGCTCCCCGTCTTAGTCCACATGGCTTGTGAGTGTGTGACAAAGACGCCAGTATCGTCACTGTGGAAGTCGTGGCCGTAGTCCCGAGGGGTGACAGGGCGGGGGTGAGAGCAGTCAGAGGCGGGCAGGCGGAGGCGGCGCCGTGACAGGTGAGCTGTGGGAGCGGCGGGGAGGGCGCGGCCGCCTAGACAAACACCGCGGCCGCGGGGCGCAGGGTCCGGAGTGGCCCCGGAGGGGTCCCGGAGGGGGCGATCCAGGTGACACCCGCCGGCCGCCGCACAAGACGGACGCCACCGAAGCGGCCAGCGCGGGCTGAACGGGGACGGACCAACGGATGAACGAGTTCAATAATATCCAATAAATACGGGCGGGCGGAGGAATGAATGGGGCGCAGCGCGCAGAGCCTAGGGCCCCGGGGATACGGCAGCGGGGCGACGGCGAGAACGCCCCCCCCCCTCCTCCTCCTCGCCCGCCCCTACTACTACTCCGACTACTACTGCCGGGGCCGTTGCCAAGCAACGCAGCATCGCGCTCGATCCCCGCCGCGCCGCGCGGCTCCACCCACGTGACACTACCGCCGCCGCTACTGCTGCTGCTACTGCCGCCGCCGCCGCGGCCCATGCACGGCGCTCGGGCGGCAGCGGCGTAACCATGACAACGAAAACAACCCCCAGCGCCAGTGCTGGCCAGTACCTGTCGGGGTCGTCGCTCCAGGCGGCCACGACGGGGAGGGGGAGTGGCGGCTCCATGCCGGGGCCTTCCTGGGCACCGCCGGCACCACCGACCCCTGCACCGACTACTCCAATGGGCTCGGCCGCGCCGCACTGCACATGGCCGTCGGAGGCCTTTCACTTCGGCACTTCGGTACACACCACTATTGATTGTGGGCGTGGCTCACAACAAACACACGCACACACACGCACACACGCACACACACGCGGAACACACGCACTCGCGGGCCGCACTCACTTCCCGAGCGCACGTCGTCGACGAGGATGCCGACGACGGAGGCGGCGGGGACGGGCAACAACGCGTCTAGGCCGTGGCCGTGCCGTGTCCGCACTCAGCCCTTACTGACTTGCACCCTGCCTCCTCCCATCCCATCGCTTTGCCGCGACTCGTCAGGGCGAGACCGGGCGGGGCGGGGGGAGGGGAGGGGAGGCCGCCCACCGCCGCCGCCGCCACCCCTCGGCAGCGCCCGCCCCACCCCCCGCCCCGCTCCCCGCGACGCGCCGCCGCCGCCAGAGCGCGCACCGGGGACTCCGACTCCATCCGCGTACGCAAGCAAGGCCACGCCACCGCCACCGCCACCGCCACCGCCACCGCCACCGCCACCGCCACCGCCCGCCGTCCCCGCGACGGCGCGGGTTCGAGTCCCACCGCACCACCAAACAGATCCCCGGCCTCGGCTCCATAGAATATTCCAGCTGCCGCCGACGGGAGACCGTCTTATCCTCCGTTCCACGACGTTACCCCCGCCGGAGCGGGGCGTCCGGTCGGCCGTCGTCCCCGACCCGGCCGCAGCGCCGCCTCGCCGCCCGAGCGCCTGCGGGTGTCGGGGTAGGCCGGCCCGCGCGGCAGCCGTGCGTGCGCCGGCCGCGGCTGCCTACCTGTCGGGCGGCGGCAGCCGGCGGGAGCGCCTCGGCCCGACGGCGACACTCGGCGGCCCGCTCTTCTTCTTAGCCGCTTTTGACGACTCGGCGCGATCTTACAGGCGCCACTCGGTGGTCGAGTACGAGAGCGTGGCTGCCGCGCCGCCCTCCCCACGAGCAGAGCGGACCGACCAGAGGCACGGCCCCGCAGCCGACCCCTTTCCCCGTCACCAATTCCATTTCCCCCTTCCTTCCAGGGAGACACTCAAGTGACCCCCCCCCCCCCCCTCACTTCCCCGGCTGCCGTCGTCCCGCCGCCGTCCCCGATCCATGCGGGGATGGTCTTCGTCCAGGCGCGGCGCGTACGGCGTGGCGTGGCGGGGCCGTGCCAAGCAATGCCACTTCCGGCTTAGCCCACATAGTGGTACACGGCCAGGAATAGCGCGCGCGGCGTCGGCCAGCGGCCAGCGGCCAGCGGCGGCCCCGTCAACGTCACGGCCGGCGGCCCCAAGCCAGTTTGCTCGCAATTTGCAAAGTTTGGACAACGAAACACGACCGGGGCGAGCCGCGCGGGGGGGGGGGGGGGGGGCAGTCCTCCGTAGCGCCGCCGACGCCCGGGGACCTAGAGAGGGGGGCCCCGGAGGGAGGCCCCGGAGGGGGTTCTTCCTGCCGGCCTGGCAGTCCGGGAGCTGTCAGCGCCCCGGCAGCGGGCAGATGCGCGCACATACAGGCTCCGCTCGAGATAAGACCCCGGCCCTTCCCTCGCCGAACGCCCCATTTTCAGTTTCCTCCGCGCAACACGCCGCGCGGGGGGGGGGCCCTCTGCGGGGGCGGGGGGCCCTCTGCGGGGGCCCTCTGCGGGGGGCCCTCTGCGGGGGGTGGGCGTAGGCCTGCGGGGGCCCCGCGGCAGCGCTGTGCCAATCTCAGCATCATCCCCCAGCGCAGCAGCAGCAGCAGACACACAAGTCGGCGGCCGCACTGCGCTCCCTCCTCCAAGCCACCGCACCAAGCCCTATCGATTGGCCAATGAGCCGGCAAGGGCGTGGCGGCGGGGAGGGGCGGGGCACGGCCAGCCAGCGCCGTAAACACAAGCCGCGGGTAGGCAGCCCGCGCAGCCCGAGCATCGCGGAGTGTCAACAAAGCCAGCGCAGCGGCCCGACACCATGAGGCCGGCAGCGCCGCGCCGTGCAGACCTCCAGTACCCTTCTTGTGCCTCGCGAGGAGCGGGGCGCGGTGCGGGGGAAGTGAAACTGACCCTCCACCGACCTCCCCGGGCTGTGCGTGCGTGCGCGTCGGGGAGGGGCCGGGGCCCCAAGGGGCCTGGAGGCCCTGCTCGCCGTCCGCTCCACGACGGGCCAACGCGACCACGACGGGCCCCGTAATGTGGGCTCCTCGATGAGTTTGGAGTCGGAGAGGGAGGGAGCGGCCACAGGGCCCGACCCGACGGCAGCCTGCCAAGCACCCGGCTCACGTGCGGGAGGTGACGGCAGTGCGGACACTGCCCCGCGCCGCGCAGGGGCACGCACGCACGCACGCACGCACGCACACGCCGCCGCAGGGCGACGATCTTGACCCGCATGCAGCGCCAACAACGACCTACTTCAGAGGCGATCTCACAAGCCGGCGACGATTACTCCCAATGCAACGCGACGCATCGCCGTCGTCGCGTCCCTCATACCGCGCCGCCGCTTTTCACCGGGGGTGGAGGGGGGGGGGGAGAAAGGAGAGGAAGAGGGAGGGGGAGAGGAAGAGGGGGGGGGGGGAAGAGGACAGGGGTGCGGTGACGGAATAGGATGGACGTATCCCGGAGTTACGAAAGGCCTCGGTGGCGGTGGTGGCGTGTGACTCAGCCCACTCAGCCCTCCCCGGCGGCAGCGGCTCTTGGGGTGGCTTTTGCTCGCCTCTGAGTCACGTGCAGGCCTACAGGAGGGGAGGGGGCGCTGTAACACACACGCACACATCGACATACCCCCCCCCCCCCCCCCCCTCTCTCTCTCTCTCTCTCTCTCTCTCTCTCTCTCCAACGTGCGTTGCGTCCACACCGCCCGCACGCAGACAGTTTGGCCAGGACTAACAGAGTCCCTGCCCTGCCTGCCGGGGCTGGGGCCGTGTGGGGCCGTGCCGCTGCGCCTTGGCTGCGGTGGCTGCGCTGGCTACGCCCCGTCGGTGGCCCCCGGCTGCAGCCAAATGGCACGACAGAGATAAACCATGCGCTTTGGGATTCGCCAAACCAAACGATCCGAAACAATCGGTCGGCCCCGCCGCGGGCGGAAGAGGGAGGGAGGGGAGGGGAGGAGGAGGAGGAGGAGGAGGAGGAGGAGGAGGAAGACAGGGAGAAGCCAGCGGCACTGAGAAACGAAAGGGCGAAGAATGCGACACGCGGCGACGTAAGGCCGAGGAAAACTGCGCGCCCAAACTTATGGCGGAGATACGGGTGGGGCATATCTCGCCCGCTAAGTAGCGCTGCGGTGACGCGACCCTTATAGCAGACGGTTCGTGACACATCGCCAGCGAGAGCCAAGTCCTCAGTCGGAGATACAGCATACCACTCCCGGAACACAAGGTCCGCCGGGCCGATAGCACAGCGGGGATAGGAGTTATCGCGTTATCGCGCACGGCATCGGGCGGGGCGGCGCGGGGCGGCGATACCTGGCGGCGCGGCCCGTCACGCCGTAATTAACGCCCCGTACTTTTTCTTCTTATCTCAGGCGCCTCGGCCGCGGGGAGATAAGGGCGTGGTCCGGGTCGGGCCGGAGCCGGGGCCGCCGCGCCGCCGCCACTCCACTCCAAACGGTCAAAGGTCGACGACGACAAAATGACGCCACGCGTTCGCCGCCGCACTTCGCCAAGTTTTCCCGGTGTAACGCGCATGCCGACGAGGGCCTCGCCATTTAATTTCCCCGAGGCTTTTTCGGCGGCGTTTTCCCCGACCAGCACGGGGAGAGCGGGCGGCTTTGCGGCCAGGCCCCGCCAGGCCCCACCACATTAGCACCCACACCAGGGCGAGCCGTGTGGCCGTGTGTGGCCGTGTGTGGCCGTAAGTGCGCGGCGAAGGCTGCGAAGGCTGCGAAGCAAAGGCACGGCGTTATCGCGAGGGGCTGGCCGCGCTGGCCGCGCTGGCCGCGCTGGCCGTGCCGGCGGGGCGCGGCCCCTGACGTTGCGGCCCAGACCTCGATATGCCAGCGAGCTCGCCTTCACGTTCACCAATAACAAAAGGGGCATGAGTCGACACGGGCCGCCAGCCGGCAGCCCAGCATCCTGCAAACTCAGCATCCGGATCGTCTGCCTCTTATTGGCTTTCCTCCCTCCCCCGATCCGGGCCACAACTCCAGAGCCCCCGCTGCCCCCCAAGGCACGTCCGAGGAGCAGGATGTTCGGCAGAACCGACTCGCACAGGGTCCCACATCCCGCCGCTCTCCTGTTCTCGGCTTCCACTCGTCGACGTTGATTCGACTCGCATCACCCCCGCCCACGCCGGACAGCCCGCTCCGTTTGGAGAGGCGTGACCACGGAGTGACGCTGTGCGTTACGTACTACCCCCCCCCCCCCCCCCCCCCCCCCGGCCCAGGTCAACCGGCAGGCCGGCAGGGGGGCACCGCCCTCTCGCCCCCCCCCCCCCCCCCCCCCCGCGGCGCCGCGCTGGACCAGAGAGCGGGGCCGAGGCACCTCACCTCGATCGCTGCCTCTGCAACCCCGCCGGCCGGGCCAGCCAGGCCGAGCCACCCCCTGCAGTGGCGAGGGGAAGAAAGAGGCCCCCAGGGTGGGGCGGGCTGGGGGCGGGCGTGGGGTGGGGGCGGGTGGTGCCGGGCGCAATGCCCTGCCCTGGCCTCACAGCCGGCACCAGCAGCCCCACCCCCACGCCCGGACCGGGGGACCGGCTTGCTGCCAGCCCAGTTCGCTCAGCCACCCCCCACCCCCCCGGTCCGCCCCCGCACCAAAACAGCCTCCGAGCTACGCCCCAGCTAGGCAGGGCCCCAGCTAGGCCCTGGGCCGGTACAAAGCCACCCTCCCCGCCGCCCCCGCCGCCGCGCAACAGTTGAACATCACCTCACCTTCGGCCCTGCTGTAAAGGGACGGGCCACGGGGACGGCCACGGGCGGCCGGTCAGCCCTATGAGTCCTCATCGAGCCCTGTGGTGTGGTGGCAGAGGCAGGGCCAGGGCGCCCAGGGCTGGAGGAGGGATACAGAAGGGCCCCTTGGAAAAGGGGTAAACAATTCGGGGAATATCCTGGACACCCTCGATACACCATCTTGCAATACTTCCCACGGTACTGTCCATTGAATCATTAATATGAAGATATAGAAATCCAGCACGGGCAGAACATACAGCACATGAAATGCGACAGGCCTCAGGTGACATTTACCTCACAAGCATGGCAGTGAGAGCCTACAAACGCATCTAACTCACCGATTGCTTCAAAGTGCGGGGAAGATTTTGTTGTTTGTAATTTCTAGAAATAGTTTTGTATTGATGTAAATTCCAAGAATTAGGGGTGAACTTGACAAATTGACACCTAGGAGACAACAAACCAAACAGACTAGGAATGAAAAGCAATTTTCTCTTGAGAATTCAGGGATAATTGTGACAAGCCAATACCAAAAGCTAGTGTAAACAGCATTGGCAGCTGGAAGTGAGCCTACATGGGTGTCTCTACAGGAGTTTAATGCTAATTGTGAAACAAAGTCAGATAAAACAAAATGTTAAACTACAATGTTTTCAACGCCGCGACTACACTCGTTCATCACTTCGACGTCTCTTGACCTAAACGGCGTGATATAAAGGAAAGCAGCAACAGCTGACAGGCACAGTGCATGTTGTATAGGAGAGGGATGTCTGTCAAACGAGGTTGGCGGATCTCGCTGTCACTTACCTTCCCTCGTGCAGACGCTTCAGGTCTGCCATTTCCATTTCGAACTTCAGCCTGCTCACTTCACACAAAAGCATGTCTCTATCGGAAAGCGCCGCTTTTAATTCAGCTTTCAAAGTGGCTATCTCCTGACATTGTCTGCTTATCACATTCACATTTTCTTCGAGCTTGACCCGCAGCTCTGACACTTCGTCGCGCCCCGTGAGCCGACCCATATTTTCGTCCGTCAAGTCAGTCATGTTTAAAATCACGAAACACGATAATCATTAGGTTCACAATTTTCTTACACCCCTCACTGCCATTTTTTATATTTTAGTGCACACCAGCCATTGCCATAATTAGAATCACAAACTCTGGAAGGTGCTACTTCTTTTCTCTTTGTCTGGCCTACCGCGGAGTTTCGAATCCATGCGCCCAGTGCCCCGGCCCGTCATTGGTCCCGGCCACCTTGATTTCCGGTTCAAATAATGATCAAGATTTTTTGAATGAAAACTCGCGTTGCGGGGCCGAAATGGGAGTGCCATAATTGTGTTTTACTTTCGTCTGTGTTTCTTGACGTCAAAACTTAGGATCACTCGAGAAACAAAGCAGAAAACCGGAAGGCCCCTCACTCACGGGCTCCCCAATCACAGAAATTTTCTAACATGGCGTCCATATCAGTAGACAAACCAGAGTATCACAAGTGAACACAAACTGGCTTTCTTGTTTTCAAGGCTTTTTCTGCTAGTAAACGAGTGTGTATTGGTTGCTTGGATACCTGCGGTCTCATAATATTGTTTCATCTTTGGAGCGGTTAGAACAAAGAAGTGTGAGCGACATCAATGAACTCGGGTGGTTCGGGTCCTCCCAGCTCGAGGTTGGAGTATTTCGCACTCATTTGCCAAGTAATTAGCGGTTTCTGCCGTGAAAGGTTGAACTGAGTGTGGGGAAACATCCTCTGCTTGCGTTCTGTTAATCATCTGACCAGGAAACTGTAGTTCTGGCTACCAACGAGTTCGCCGATCCTCGCATTGCAAGTAAGTGACAGCCCCCCTGCCGAGCTCTTTCATTCGGGGGACAATCCCCCCATGTATTTACGTTTTATTTGTCCGCGACTCTCTTTTGATCAAAACTATTTTCTCTTTTTATTCACGTGTATTGGCAATTGAGGTCCTCTATTTCCGCAAACTTCGGATCATTGTAGGGAGAAAGGACCATTTTCTAACCGAAATGGAGTGGGGGTGGGGGGCAAAAAAAGTGTTTTGCAGCTAACAGGGGCCTCCACCATGTGTTGTGTTGAGCACTATTCCCTTTTCTGGCTATTGCATTGCCTCTTTAACTCGCTTTTCGTCAAGATTGTTTATAAATTCATCCAATACTATCCATTTGATGCATCTTTTCTTTCATTGTTCAACTCTATTGCTGCAGCTGAGAACTAGGGACTGGTTCAGGCACATACATTGACTGTAGGCAATTTGAGCTATTTGCAGCCTTCAGTACAGATTACTGTTATTTTATACATTAGTTACAAATCGATTTACAATGACAACATGTGTTGTACTGTTCTTGGGCTATTCTTCAGGTCTGGTTAGTTTCTACAAAGAACTGAAGGTCACGAAATGAATGCCTTAGTATTGCATTGGCTTTCAAAATTGAAACAAACCAAATGTAATACCCTAATACATTCTTTCTTGAATTCCTTTTCAGACTTCAGTGTAATGCTACATTCCTAATGAATTTTTTGCTCATTATGACAAGCCTTTTGGGGCTTGATACATCCCCTACCTTTGCTGTTAGCAAACTTGGTCATGTATAGGACATATTTCTGAGCTTATTAGCCACCATCATTGCCAGCCGCTGAGGTAAGTCTTTGATCTTTTGTAAAAATTTGGAAATTGTGTGAAGTTCTATTCTATATTAAAGTTTTTGTTGTAAGGCAGTGCATGTGTAATGTTTCAAACTTTTATCAGTCTGGCCTTGTAATAGTAAATTTAATTATTAAGAATTTTGTAGAGCATGTGTCATGTAACTGTTGACTGATCGATCAGATTACTTTGAAAAGTAATTCCTTCATCTGAGGTGATTTCGGAGTAGATGCTTCAGATTATTATTTTCATTATGTTTTGTTTGTTCTGTCTTTCTTTTTGTAAGGCTCCTTATGGATCAAATGTATTTTTGTGGACAATGTCTGGTGAAGAGCAATCTATTTTATCCCTTGTGTGGTTAAATAAAATCCTTCACCAATGGTGAGTGCTTTTTAAAAGTTTTGCTGTAGATTAAATGTTTGCCTCATGAAATTGGCACTAGACTTCTACTTAGTTGTTTATTTTCTATTCTGTATTATAAGCATGGTACTGGAAATTATTTTGGCATGTGGTTCTGGTTCCAGTTTGCATTATTAAATATTTTCCATTCTCTGATGGCTTTCTTTTGTAACCTTTCCTAAACAAAGTTATTACTTTTTCAGTTTCGCACCAGCATGGCTCGTAAGGGTGAATCCTTACGGGCGATAAATGTGGCTGTGGTTGGTCTTTCGGGGACAGAGAAAGACAAAGGTCAAGCAGGAGTTGGAAAGTCATGTCTCTGTAACCGTTTCATGCGCTCATTGGCTGATGACTACAGTGTTGATCACATTTCAGTCCTCAGTCAGGTATGCATCAAAGTTGAAGTCCCATTCCTTTGAGTTTCATTACAATTCCCATGTAACTTAATTTCATTTTTCTCCCCAGACTGACTTCAGTGGAAGAGTGGTGAACAATGACCATTTTCTGTATTGGGGTGACATAGTAAAATCGACAGAGGAGGGCCAAGAAGTTCTTTTCCAAATCATTGAACAAACAGAATTCATAGATGATGCCTCTTTTCAGCCATTTAAAGGTAAATTAAAGAGTGCGAAGTTCTATGTTGTTCTAAATTGTTGTATCTAAGCAGGCTGTTACATAGAAGTTTATGCTTAATTTGTTTTTGTTTGATTGTTAGCAAAGTATATATGCTCAAGAGTATTCATTTATATATGTCTTTTTGTAGGTGGTAAAATGGAACCATACACTAAAAGATGTACCAATACCAAACTTACATCTGCTGAAAAGCTTATGTACATCTGTAAAAACCAACTAGGTAAGCTGAAACTTCTTTCTCCAACATGTACCTTAAAAACAAGGAGACCGCATTGTTACTTTATAACTGAAAAACTATTTTCATGCCAACAGGGATTGAGAAGGAATATGAACAGAAGGTAATCCCTGATGGGAAATTCAATGTGGATGGGTTCTTATGCCTCTATGATGTCAGTGTGGTTCCTAGCCGATCAATAGAAAAGCAAACAGAGGTAGTTGCTGCAATCTTAAACAACATTGTAAAGACAAAGAAGCCAGTGATTCTGGTTACTACAAAAAATGATGATGCAAATGAGCTGTTTGTCAAGGAAGCAGAAAAACTTATAACTCGAAAGGAATACAAAGGCGCAATTCCCATGATTGAAACATCAGCCCATGAAAACATAAATGTTGACTCAGCATTTATTGCTTTGGCTCAACTGATTGACCGCTCCAAGGGAAGAATGAAAGTGGTACCCTTCATAGAAGCAGCAAGGGCACGCAAAGAAGTTTTAGATCAAGCCACCGAGGTTTTCCAAAGGCTTATTCGTGCTCAGGTCACTGATTACAGGGCAGGATGGGTGTCTACATCCAAAAAACTTGCAATGCAACCTGACTTTGTGCGATTCGTAGATCAGTTTGGGATGGACAGTGCCCATCGCTTGTTTCGTCGTCATGTGAAGAAGTTGAAGGATGAATATCTTGCCCAGCGAGTTCAGGGCTTTATGGAAATGCTTCCTGATGTACTTCAAGAAATGATTCCTGACCTTAACACACTTCAAGACAGGTGCAATCTATTTTTCATGTTCACTTTTATGTGACATTTCTTAGGATATTTAATTTTTTTAATTTTCTTTTTGTGTTACAGTGATTGGCCTTCAGTCCAGCAGCACATTAAAGACCATCCAGATTTCAGCCAGTACTTCTATGAGTGTCCTGATGATTTACCATGGACAGAAGGTGATTTTGATGATCCATCAGAGACTCGAATTCCATTTGATGTTCTGGATACCACTGAAGCTGAAACAGTTTTCAAGAATCATGTCAACGCATTGCAACAAGAGCAAAAAAGACTGGAGTGAGTTTCTATCTGTGTTGTCTTAGTCATTCAATCTGTGTCAGGCTTGCTGGTGGAGGAATATAGAAGTCTAACAAAACTCAATGATTATATTATATGAATGATCAGGCTTGAGAGCTCAATTTTATATATTTTCTTTGCCTCTTACATATGGATTAGTTGCACTAACACTTAAATGTCACATGTACCATCATCTTTCAGTCTTAGGGGATATCCAATCGCTGATGTTAAAGAAACCTAATCTTTCCTTTTGGTGTGGTGTACTCATTGACTCGGGAATGCAATGCAGTTGCTTTTCAGTGAAGAAGCTGCATCATTTTTGCTTAAAGGGGTTAAAAATAACTAATTGTCTGTTCGACTAACTCATTGTTCTAATCAATGTGGTGTTTTGTTGTTTCTTTCCTGTGCTCGTGCTTGTGGGTGAAGGCTTCCCAAAAGGTATGTTTTGTCCTAGGATTGGCAATAGATCCACTGTTTACAGTTCATGTACTGTTTTTGTGTTTCTTATGCTTATCTTGATAAGTAACTTTTTCTATTTTTTCTGAAACTGAATTTTTGTTGCATTTGAAGATGGAAAAAGCAGTTCAAGCAATTACTTGAGGACACCGGTTATGTTACACCTGGAAAACTGTTGTCCGAAGTGCGTGTGTTGTTCATGGGTAGGGAATGTTTTGAAGCTCTTTCCGATCAAGAATGTCAATCAATTTATGACCGCCATCAAAAAGAGATAGTGGAAAAAGCAAAACACAACTTCCAGGTATTGTATTTTTAGTTACGTAGTACTTGATGAAATTGTTATGGGTGTATGTGAAAATAAGGGAGTAATGCACTTTGTGTTTTTATGCAGGAATTGCTCTTGGAACATGCCGACTTGTTTTACCACTTCAAAAGTATTGCTCCAACTGGCACAATCACTCAGGATGACATTAAAGAAATAACAGATGCACTTCAAGAAGACTCCCGTTACAAAGCTCTGGACCGTCTAGATCAGGACCGTAAACTTATGCTTTTCCAACATTTAGGATTTGTTCATTGTCCCATCCGCGAACATTGCCCTGCTTTTCCAAACTGCATGGATGCTCTCATTGAACGTATCCTAGCCAACAAAGCTCACAGGTCGGAACTTGTGTCCATTACCTCTCATACCTTATTTCTTTTGTTGGCATTGCATCACATCCTAATGCTTCTGTTCACAGACCGTCATCATGGAATCATAGCAGCCAGTGGCTTCTGAGCTCTGACAATAATCAGTTAAACTTAGTTATTTTGGGTATTGATGGCTTGGCAGATGAACTGGTCACTGAAATAAGGGTTTGTACTCTCAGCTTGTCCTTTTATGTGCTGGTTAATCTTCCACATGCTCCTTACACCCTTTTTTTCCTACTTAGACCCAGTGTGATGATGATGAATATGAAATTGATTGCCAGTTGTATAGCCTGGATTATCGGATTATTGATGGTGATGTTAGTTTACCCCAGAACTCTTTTAAAACCTCAGATTTTGTTCCACATGGTAGGTCTTTACCAATTCAATTTTCTGCACTCTCTTTTACATACTGATTTCTGTTAATTTCTGATTTTGGTTGTTAACTCCTTTCAAGGTTGCTTCTGTGTGTATTCAAACCCATCAACATTTGAATATGTCCGAGAGAGCTTAGAGAAAACTCTACTGTCAAACTTGGAACAAGATGATCGCCTTCCATTCCAAGGCCTTCCCATTGTTATTTTATTTGTTGCGGATCCTTCTGTTGAAGAGAAGGAAGTTCTACGGCTCCGTGAAGAAGGCCAAAGCCTTGCTGATAGGTATACAAATATTCAAGTATAACTTATTTACTGTTTCTTTCTTTTGTGAATCAATAATCTAATTTTTTTTACATCACAGTCTACAGTGTCCTTTTATTGACGTCACTATGGAAGATATTGATCCAAGTCAACGTTTCAATGCTGATCTTGTGGCTGATGGATTGCGACAACTCATCCTCAGTATTCATCACAGAGCAGGCTTCATAAACGTGTACCAATCCGTAATGGATGGTTCGGAACCAGACATAAGGTATGTGTAGCTGCTGTTAGTGTTGTAATACTGTTTAACTTGCTGATTAATAATTTACAATTTTTCAAAATCTTGCAGAATTATAATGTGCATGTTTTGTGGTGATCCGTACTCTGTTGAGAATGTTCTCGGGCCATTATTAAACCATCAGTGCTGCTTCTTGAGTGGGGAACGTAGCATCATCCTTGAAACATTTTTGGGAGATTCGAAAAGGAAAGTTGAAGTTATCATATCATCCTATCATGGTGCAAATGCCTTTCGTGATGATTTAGTTCATGGATTCATATTGGTGTACTCATCGAAAAGGAAAGCATCATTGGCAACCCTAAAGTAAGTTTTACATCACATCCTTTAATCCCCATTTGCTCTGCCGGTTAAAGTTTCCTAATTCTCTTTCTTCTTTCTAGTGCTTTCTCAATGAACATTCCCAACCTTCCTATTCAAATCATGGCAGTAACCGATTCGGGAGGTGCCAATGCTTTTTTTAACAGTGACCTCAGCCATTTGCTCATGACAGAGGGCAATGCCATTGCAGATCGGCTTGGTGCTCATTTTATGACTTCATCATCATCTTGTCAACAGAAAAGTAATATTCTGTCTTATAATGTATGTGAGGTAAAACTTCTTCAGCTGGCTGCAAATCTAATAATTGTTTCAAAACTTCCAGCTGCCTTTTACACTCCATTCTTTAAAGAGGTATGGGACAAGAAACCTGAAATTGAACAGGCATTCAATATGGAAGAGCCTCCAGGTCTGAGCCGGTCAGCGGAGTGCACATTGGAAGTGCGACCAGGACGCCGACCGAGACCACCACCTCGCTTAGAAAGTTACCACTGCAAGGGTGGCTCCAATGATGGGTAAGCACTGTTTACTTTTGATAGTGATTTCAAGTCCCATTTTTCATCCAAGAACTCATAATAAAACAAGTTCCTTTTATTGCAGGAGTGGATCTGAAATCTATGAACGACTTCCAACTGATGCATCGCAGGGAGATGACATCAATCTGTCACCCTCATTCAATGACCGCATGCTTAGTCCCAGTGATGACAGTGATATCTATTCTCATGTGGACATGTACAGCCAGGAAAATGGTGATAGCCTAGTCAAACCCAGCGATATCAAACATGCCAAAATGCATCAAGGTAAGCTCATCCCATTTGTCCATATAAATCAATACTATGAGTAACAAGGAAGCTGTCTATTTGTCATTAGCTGTCAGTTCCTCACATATCTGCATCAGGTTGCATGCAAGGATGATAACTTCAAATTGACTCATTTATGTGTATTTGTACTACATGCTGCTAATTACTGTCAAACATGTTGCATACTGGGGGGTGGTTGCGTGGAGGAAACCCACATAATGAGACAGCATTTAGTCATGATGAACATAGTTTGGATATTGATTCTGTCATGCACTTATGTTCCTTAATGTTGTATCTGATCGGATCTGATTGGGTTACTGAGATGGGTGTGCAGCTTGGTATGTCTGGTCTCGTGCTCTCGCTTTGGGGATCGTGGTGGTGATGGTGTTGTGCTGTGCACAGGTTTTCAGGTGTACCCCCCTCCCACCACCCCCCCAGAGCCCGCGCCTCCCGACCACCCACCTCGACATCCACACCGTCTCGTCAAGGCGACCACGCTGCCTTCGGGGTCTCACACCAGTCTCGACGAAATTACATGTACCGTATAACATTAGCTTTACATTTAGTCGTGGACAAGCACTACACATGATAGATAGGCGCTTAATCTTCAGTGATGCACAAAATTTTTCTATCCCCTCAGAAAATATACCCTTTATCCCTCTGCTCCATTTTAGCATGCACAATCATCAGGATGGGAGAAAAAGGTTTTGTTCAGTGGAAGTGAAATGTTAATGCTATTGCCATTGAGGCTGCCAACATGGTATTGAAGTTTGCATTTCTTAAGGTCCTTGATATTGTTTTTAAAGATCAATTCAAACAACTTTTTCACTCAGTTCTGGTGAATCTCCTTGTAAAAAAAATTTCTTGAGGTGCTCTTTTATATTTCGCTTTAAGAGATTTCTTCATATGGATGCATGTTGGCTTAGATGTCAAAGAGAACATTGTACCAGTTTCTTTAAATACCTGCAATGTCAAAGCATGGTGCCTATTTAATATCTGGTTAGCAGTGATTGATATAATATGGTGTGCTTTCTTTGCATTGCTGCATCGTGTTTGGTTTTGTATTTTCATAAATATCTGTCGGGTGATTTCAGTGTTAAATATGCACTGTCCACTGACTCACTTTCAAAGTGTTGGGATTGATCGATTCAAATTTTTTTAAAAAGAAGAATTTTTTTATATATATTTTTTTATTAGTTACAAGAAGTAGCACCTCTTTTAGGAAATGCTAGACATGGACTCTTCTGTTTAAGGCGACTTTCGTTCCTCTATTTCAGTGCTTATCATCATGGTTTAGAACCTTCTTTGCTAGTCAGCTTTAAAAGAAACAATTGTTGCTGCTCAGTTGCCTTTAGAGGCAATGCTATCAATGTTTTAATTCCTGACACCATGGGAGGTAACCTGAAAAGCCAATGATCATGATGGATTTGAAGGGAAGTTTAATCACTTAATTTTTCCTCATATTACACAGGCTAAGGACTGCAGAATGTGCAACAATGAAAAATCAATGATATGTGGAGCCTTTTCCTTATTTTTCATCATTTGTCATTGGCTTGAAGTTACTTTCCTTATGGTAATGTGACTGTATATATATCTGTGTTAAGTCTTCCCACGGTGTGCCTCTTGTTCAGTGGAGAACTTTCCTTGTCCATCAATTTTAGCTTTCTCCCTCTTGTGCACACTGATAGCTCCATTGCAATAATTTGGGCCTCTTTGCTACGCCCTGGAAAGACATTCGTTGCTCGTGTTCTATTTTAAAAGAATGGCTTTTTCAGTGTGGAACAGAAACCTCAGTTGCTGTGGCTGAATGTAGACTCTTTCTGTTCTCCCCTCTTTTTCTTCATAAAGTTCACTCCACAGTCTCATTTCATTCATTTGATTTATCAAGCTTTCTTTTTATATCTTATCTTATTCATTAAGTAAACAAAAATCTTGCTGCTTTGATCCTCTGCTTGAGACTATAATACCTTCACTTTTCCATGAATGACATTATTAACAAATCTACTGGTTTAGAAATTAATTTTTTTTGTTAACCCCTCTCTCTCTCTCTCTCTCTCTCTCTCTCTCTCTCTCTCTCTCTCTCTCTCTCTCTCTCTCTCTCTTTCCCTCTTTGCAATCAATTAATGCTGAATCATATCTTTCCTTAGCTGACATAAGTGGATCTAGGGAGTCACTTGCCACCAGAGATTCAGGTGATTTAACTTGTGTATTCTGTCCATGGGACCGTTCACAAAGCATGTGACAGAGTCATTGAAGTAATTTGACTCAAATTTAGCCAGGGGGAAGTGCGTCAGGAACCATCCATGGGAATTGAACCCACAGACCTGGAGTCATGAAGGGGACTCATGCCAATGACAGTTTGCTCACAGCGCCATCCCTCCTGGACTCGTAAAGTCACTTGTTTTGTAAACGTTCCCTAAGCTAAAAGTTTTTTATTGTTTTGTATTTGTTGTGTGTGTTGTTTCATGTGGTTTATCTGTTGCATGTATTTTGCAGGATTTTCTCATTGTAGAAATAGTTAACAGTATGTTTTCCTTGTGTTTTCTCACAACGGTCATCTCTTTGCAGGATGGGTGGATGACTCGGTGTTTCTACATCGCACTGATGGGGATGAGGGCATGTGGATGAACAACTATGCTCATCGTGCCTTCACAACAGGCCGCCGTCACATTCCTCCCACTAAAACACGACCTAAGGGTAACAGCCACACTCTTAAGGTAACATTCTTTCTTTAATGCATATGCTTACTGCATTCTTTTTTTTTCTTTCCTTATCAACCATATGCTTAAGTAACTTTGTTCCACTTAACATGCCTAAGCCTTAGTCAACCTGAATTCCTAATGTCAGTAACAACAGAAAATGGAAGCATGTTCATTTTCTTCCCTTCATGGGTTACCCGTCATTGATTTGCATTTTTATTTTCTCTAGCAGCTGGCAGTTGTGCTTAGCATTGGTACACAAAAATTGATTTTTCGTGCTCTGTATTTTGCCTTGACAACCGCTGCTATTTAGGAAGCTTCCCATTTCTAATTAAATAAAATTAAATATTGATGTTTTAGTTATGGGATAACCTGTTACTTTTACATAGAGCTTTATTATTTTTTAACTATTTCTCAATATCAATATTATTTGCATTTTTTAAAAATGCTGCAACATTTTTTTGTCTAAAAGTGGTCTATTCGTCATTCTAAATCAAAACACTTTCATATGGGTTTAGGAGGTATTCCAAGCATGAATGGCACGTTCCACATTTAAAAGATATGGTTGACTTTCCCTATCTCACACCTTAACCATAATTATTCCAGCAACCTGGCAAACTGAACATGGAGGAATACTCCCGGGTGACAGATGCTATTGCTCGTATGAACATGAAAGGAAAGGAATCGAAGCTAGTCAAGTCACATAATAAATCTATGTATGGCCACAATGCTCCCCTTGCTAGAGAAGAAAATATGGATGTAGTCTCAGAATATGCGCAGGTGAGCTGGTTGATAATTCGGTTCGGAAGTGTCTGTTTCCAGAAGGAGTTACGTGGGTGCTTCAATTTTGGTTGAAGAGGGCATGTTACTACTTTGAGAACATGTTTGTCCTTAAATGGTTGTATCTTCCATGTTTGCACAACTCATTTATATTGTGTTTGCTTATAACTTTTGGTTTGACATTCACTTTTTGTTCACATATATGCAAGGCATGAGTTTATGTAAATATGTTAGTATTTTGCATGAAATTTTAGCAGCATGAAACCTGCACATTGCCAAATGTCAGTTTTTGTGTTTGCAATATGATTTGAAAGTTCTTATGTGCTTAGTCTTTATAATTCATGTTAAGGAAAGCAGTCGCTTAATTTGAAGTCTCCTTTTGGTTTCTTGACTGTTTTGTGTGCAAGTACAGGATGCATTTGTAATTTGTGTCATTTTAACATCTCCTTACTGTTCGATGTAGGTTAAAGACGCAGTTCCGAACTTGTATTCCTCATATGATGGAGAGTACACATATGCATTAGTTCAAGATTCTGTTGGTAACAACAAGTCTAAAGTTCGGCATAGACGAGAAAAGGGTCGTCCAGGTAAGCCATATCTGATTTGTTACTATCTGGTTCCATATTTTTATGGTCAGGGACCTATAATTTTACTTTTCATGTGTATTTGCAAGATTATGCTCAAATTGCTATGGAATTATTTCATGGTAGACAATTACAGTGAAACCAAGAAAACCTTTTTTATTAACTGATATAAGTCTCAATTAATTTATCTGGTGTAACAACTGTGTGGTGTAAGAGCTACCATTTGTGGCTTCTTTTCTTCTCTGCGCTTGTAGACATTGCCTTCCTTTTGGGTGCTTTTTTTTTTCTGTTTGAACAAATAATGTAGATGGGAGTAGGTAGAGAACCAAATAGTCTAATTTGTGGTAAATGGATCAGGGTTGTGATTTCATCTGTGCATACCGTTCCAAATCCTACTTTTCATTTGTGTGCCCTGCTCTGTGTGTTTGGTGTGAATGTCATCATGTGGAGAGAGCACTTCTCCTTCTCACCGTCTGGTTTGTCTAATACCATGTATTGTTTCCTAGCCTTCTCTGAATCGGACAGTGACTGGAGCTCTTTGGAGCGTAAGCAGCGCGCGGCTGAGGCCTATTCTAAAGCGAACCGCAAGCCCGCGCCTCACAAACGTGTCCGTAAGAAGCGGACGGCGATCCCTGTTCCCACCCCGAGAGTTCCCAACATGCAATCCTTTGCCCCAGATGGGGCTGGAATGCTTAGCTATCGCTTAAAGGATGACAAGTCCCGGGGTGCGGGCGAGTCCCTTGACAGAGGTACTAAAATTGTGCTTTATTTACACCACTTTAATGAATCTCTGGAGCTTATCTTGTCAAATTCGTGCTCCTTACCATTCATTAACTTAGGCATCTTTCACAAGTGGCAAAATCAAATTTTCCCAGCCACTATAGTTTCTTAAGCAACGACACACCAATCACCCAGTTTGATATCTCGGGTTTTGATTTCTGTAGCAAGCACTCAATTAGATCAGCAAAACCTTGAAACCGGATGGCAGGCAACATCATTGTTTTTGTATGTTTTTGCTGCTATCTTTTGCTAATTAAAAGTTTTATTTTTCAATTCTGTTACTTTTAAATTGATTTATTGCATTCTGATTGACACAAAATTCAATTGATTTTGCTTTTAATTTACTTACTAGTGCCTTTAGATATTTTATGACACTTAAGTTTTAAATTTATGGAATATGTCGTGGATTTCAATAATAAGTATTTAGTCCACTCGCCTTTGTCCGAAATCTATAAGAACACATGGACATATTATCTGTCCTACAGCAAACAGCGAATCACCTTCAGATGCAAGTGATGCAAGTGACCCTGACATGTCCGCCGGTTCAGCTATGAGACCACAAACAAAGCTTGAGAAACATTCATTCCGACTGAAAAAACGTACCCTTGGGCCCGCACCTAGGCCTCCTGTGGTGCCGAATCCCCCAAGCCTCGACAATGATATGTTCTCCCCTTCCTGTAAGTGTCTCCTATCCTTACTATTGTGTTGTTATTTTAAATCTTGGGGGGGGGGGGGGGGGGGGGGGTTAGTAGTTTATTTTGAGTCTTTTGTTATTTTTTTGGTGTCTAGTTAAATTTTGTTGGTGCACTATCATTCAAGTGTATCAGGGCATTGAGAGCTGTTCTGACTTCTCACATACTATGCGGTTGTCAATTTGAAAATGTTTTCCAGTAGTAGTAGTTCGTTTGATTAATTTTTAAAGTTAAAATTCGTAGATTGATTTTATGTTTTATCTTTGTGCCCTAAAGTAGACTCATTAGATATTCCTCTTTCTCTGTCCACTTGCTTTCCGTTTGTGTTATCTTCTAGTCATTCTTGAATGTTGCTTGTAAACTCTGCTTTTATTTCTTACTAGACACTTATAGTAGAATGGATATTTGGTTTGTTTTTCTTGGTGGTAGTAGAACACTCTGCTGGTATACCTTTGATTAGTTGTCACTGCCTGAGTATTTTATGGCTAGGAGCCAAGGATAAATTTGTGTTTATCTGTTTCCTGAATCTAATAAATTTTTCTGTCATTGCAGCAAAATTGAAGCTTGAAGGTTCTTACAACCGCATTCATGATGATGAGTCAAGTCTTGATGTATCATCACCCAGAGATGTTAACTCTCCATTGGTAATTGTGGTTTCATCACATTCTGTTTCTCTATTTTTCGGTATTAAGTTATTTTCTTATGCTTCCTTTCCCTCTCTTACCTTATGATTCCAGTTTGGCATGGGTAGCAAGATCAAGGAAGATGATAAACTGAGCAGAAGGAAAGAAAAACAACGAGCCAAAGATGACGAGAAGCTAGAGAAAAAGCGCCAAAAGGAAGTGAAGAAGTTGGCAGAAAAGGAGAAGGAGAGGGAAAAGAAAAAGACACAAAAACAGCAGCAGAAGCAACCATCTGTAACAAAGCAATTGTCAGCAGGGGGTAATGGGAGTGGTGGCAGTGGTAGTGGGTCGGTGCCCACCCTTCAAGATTTTGTGCAGTCAGAAAGTAATGCAGTGCCTTTACTCCTGGAGAAGTGTGTAAAATTCATTGAGGATGAAGGATTGGATTCTGAAGGAATTTATAGAGTGCCGGGAAACCGAGCTCATGTTGATTTACTCTTTCAGAAATTTGAAGAAGGTACAAATGTTAATTATCAATGTTTTATTGTGTATGTATGATATACTTTCTTCCCAAGACTAAAAGTTTCTAAATAATATTTTGCCTTACAGATTCATCTGTTGACATCCATGAATTGGACATACCTGTGAATGCTGTTGCGACAGCATTGAAGGACTTCTTTTCTAAACGCTTGCCCCCCCTGTTTACTGAGGATGCAATGACAGAGCTTGAGGACATATCTGGTTAGTATTGTGATAGTTTACATTTCAGTGTCTGTAATAATGCAAAGTAAGTGTTCTCTTTCCACCATAGTCATTTCCTGGCTAGTACATGTTTGTAAAAGTTTGGAGTGTAAAAGTGGAATTTTCTATTATATCTCATCTGACTAATGAATCCCATATCAGAACAACACAACATTTGCAGTGTTACAGTTTCAATGCTCACGCTGTCATATAAATTTAAGATTCAAGAATTTAGTTATGCTTTGCGAGTAGATTGGAATTTCCCTGAAGCCTTTCATGGACTTGGTAGAGATAATGATATAGCAGAGCTGTATGTTACAGTGAGAGGAGACCGGAGCTGTCGACTGCTCGCTTTGCGAAGTTTGCTCAACAAGATGCCAGAAGTAAACTTTGAAGTACTCAAGTTCATATTCCAACATTTTGTCAAGTACGTCCTGTTTGAACTGATCTAAGCGGTTTACATGCTGTTGAGTGCAAACTCATTTACTTATAACTAATCTTCCCCACAGAGTCTCAGAGAACTGCAAACTCAACAGTATGGATTCAAAGAATTTAGCTATCTGCTGGTGGCCAACACTTCTCCCTATAGAATTCAGTGACATGGGCCGCTTTGAAGCAATGAGGCCGCATTTGGAAGATGTGGTACAAACAATGATAGATCAATACCCTTTCTTGTTTTGTGGAAAAGAGGCCTTTGTTATGGTCTAATCTGGCTGGTACATTCCCCATTGTTACAATTCTATCTGCCATTTCCATACTATATATGGTAAGAGTGGTCTGATGTTTTGAAACAACTATTATCTCTGCTGTATTGATTGAATTGTTTATCTTTGACCCTTAGTTTCATTTTATTTTACTACTTCTGAATAATATTTTTAATTTTCTTGAAGTGTAATGCACTTTTTTTTAAGCCTCTGTGGTCAATAACATGAATGTACGTAGTTTAAAATCACATTAGCCATGCTGTCAAGCAAAGTAACTGGATGTGTGGTTTTGACAACCTGGAACGAAACGTATGACTCTTCTGCATACAGATTTAAAAGTCATGGCTGTGAAAGATTACTTACTTTTTTTTTGTCTTTTTTTTTTCTTGGTGATACCTACAAAAGGTCCTCATTTGATTTTACTGAGCAACTACCAAACTCCTAACAAAACTTATGAGCTTCTTGTTTCATTGAGGAGAATCCTATTGTCTGTTATCAGTTGATAATGGAATTTGTTGCATTTGCCATGTAACCTAGGGTTTTATGAAGACAACATAATGTAGGTGGCCACATGCTCTACAAACTGTCAACATTGAAATACTTATTTGCTCATCTTTTGACTACTTATGAAGAAATAGCAAATTCTTATTGTAATTCACAGTTAAACATCTTTGTATTATTATTGTTATTTTGAACAGTTGTGGCTCTTAGGTTCACTCAAATGACATTCTATGGCTTCTGGAGTCTGTGGGTGTTGAGGTGGAAGAATTCTAGTCTAAAATGTAGGTAGTTTGATGCTGAACTGTGCCAATTTGAATGTGCAGATCCTAGGAGTCCTATAGATGCCTTGGTTGCAATTAAAACATTGAAACCAGTATTAAATAATTTTTTTAAAATGTATCTCAGTGTGCACAGTGGTATCCATTCATACTTGTGTCGAGAGCCTAGTTATAGGCTCTATCTAACAGATATTGTCCATTGCCTGTATAGTAAAGTCAAATTTTAATAAATATATATATATATATATATAAATATACATATATCTATAATATAAAGTTTTATTTTTATTTATTCATTTGTATAGAGGGTGATTGATATTTGGATGGATGTGCTGTCTCTGGTTACTTCCACTTTAAAATAGCATTAAATGAATTCATTCAAAGCTGTATCTATGAAATTTGTACTCTGTACCTCTACATCACATTGAATATATTTTTGTAGGGATATGATTGCATTTTAGTTTGGAAGGTGGTCTTGTGAGTTTTGCCCCAAGTCTGAAAAAGGAGTGGGAAACATCCAACAGTATTACCACATGTATCATCTTTTCTTCACAGGCACAATGCACATTGGAAAACGGAAAAGGTCAAAATAAGAAATTATAACAATGGTATGTGTACAATCATGTTTATTTTTAGAAGTCTGCTGAAGACTGGCACATGATAGCAATGACTTCAAGAGTAAATGTTTTCCTCTGTCTTTCTCTCCATGTTGGTGGGGAAAATCCATTTTACTCCAAAGCTGTGTCCTTTGCCCTATAAATTGTTATATTGTGCCAATGCACTTGTGGTTTCTAGATTGGTCTAGCCTTGAAATTTAAATGAAAATGCCAATTGTTCCTTGAAAATACAGAATCTGTCTTGGTTTATAGGTAGCATGGGATATGTTATGGTTCAAGCCTGTGTCTTGAATCCTAAAGGTGCAAGTATTTGTCGGAACCATTTTACTTTGATCTAAGGCTAACATCAGGAATGTAATGATAGTATGAAGTTGTTTTTGAAGCACCGACGAGTAAAGAATTTTACTTTGTGATGAACTATGGTTTTGAACACTTTAATGAATGTCCCTCGTCTTGTATCTTGTGCAAATCTTCTTGTACTATTCAATGTTTTCCTTGTGGATGTGAACAGTTTTGACTAATTCAAACTACTGAAATGGTGGACAATATACCATAGTCTTTGCATTGAATTGATTGTAGACACGTCCAGACTTATTTAAAGAGGTAATGTCGTTTATTATGATATTGACTGTAGCCCTTACACAGATTTCCTTATGAAGTGTTCATTAATTCTGTGTAAAAGCTTGTTTATATCCAGTTTCTTAGTACAAGAGCAAAACACATTCCAATTATTTATGTACAATGCACTTAAAAGATACCTGTGGAATATCTGCCCTGATGTATCACTTTCTTTTGAATCTGTAAAGTCAGAGCTGCATTCCTTTTTTATTATTTCTCTGGATTTTTTACAAAGTTGTAATTTTTCTGTTTTGATTTATTAATATTTGTTATGTTTTAACAATAGAGCGTGCTGTCATGTAATTTTTTAGAGTTAAACAGATATTTCATCGATATGACTGATGAACTGCTGAATCAGCTGCAAACTTGGCTGCATATATTTGAATTAAAATTTCATATCAGTATGTGTGCCCTTTGTCATTTCATTGAGGCTTAATTCATTACTTAGTTTTCTGTGTAATTTATCTTCTAAATGTTGTCTGATGTTTTACCTTAAGGCTCTTTATTGTGTCGATGCCTAAAATTGATCTTATGCATTGTCTAACAACTGAACAAATGTTTTTGATAACTACATGCCTGATTTGAGTAACAATGAGTCATATTGATCTAAGTATGTAGTAAGAGATGGACGTTTGAGGCCTGAGTAACTGTCGCTCACAGCACATTACTGTATTTACTAGAGTGAGCTTTGTACTTTTGTATGTCTTTTGTCGGTCTGTAATGGATTTGCTAATTTATTATCAGTGTAAGGTCTTTTGATACAGTCTGAGTGCATGGTGTTCGTATGAGGCCAATCGAGCAGCAGAAAGCAGATGGAGTTGATATTCTAGTTTGATATTAGTACCTCAGCACTGGGTACATTTGTGTACAATAGGTTTAGATTCAACAAATGAGCGCCATATATCTTACATGGAACTCACATTTACAAACTGCCAATTTTTGTGAAGCTCAAAATGAACCAACTTAGTTTTGTGCAAAGGTTGTTTTGTTTTTGGTATTATTTTTTTTTCACTAGGCGTTCACAGCCCGTCATGATGCTGTGATTGCAAAACAAAATGAGTCAGTGCTGTGAGAGTTGAATGAATTCATACTTGCTTTACCGATTACATCACTTTAGTTTGCTAATAAATATTAATGAATGTATTTGGAAGTACAGTTTTCTTGATTACTTTTCTTAAATCACTCTCTTTCTGGGTAAGGGACAGTACATAGCCGGTGAAAAGTCTTTCCCTATTTGGCTGCAGTGTGGGTTTTAAGTTTATTATCCAGAATGGGTTACATGTAATTTCTTTCATGATCAGGAACACAATTGTAGAACTTAAACAAGATGCAGTCTGTGATATTGCATAACATTTAATTAGGAACATTGCTTTCTCTCTTTAGGTCATCAGTTGAAGTGCCATCTTTCATATTGTCAATTGTAACCCCTTTTAAAATTGTAACTTTCATGTGATGATGAGAGTTCATAATGCTTAAAACCTGTTTGTCACCTATTTTATGTTAATGAAGCTCTAATCCCTGGTGAAGCATGTAAGTCCAAAGTTAAGCAGCACTTTCTCTTGAATTCCCCTTCTCCCTCTTGATCCTCTTTTCATCCCTGAATTTCTTTAAAGGCAGAACTCTTTTTTTTAGAATTAGTGCACTTAATAGTGTAGTCAGTGTGCTCTCTAGCTTTTAGCATGTGTATTTCATTGCTGTTGGTGTTAAAATTGCTGTTAGTGTTGTGTGCTAGTCTCCTATCTGTACATCAACTTAGCTCTGAATTTCAAAAGAATCCTTTCAATCACAAAATTCTGAGTTGAGGATGGGTCAGATGTGGCCCTGCTTTTGAATTCGAAGCATGTCTGCATGTACATCGCATGTACATAGTAGTGACACTGAAAAATTTTGATGTGCTGCACTTTGCAATTAAGTAACAAAGAGTATAATTCTGTGTATTATATGCCATGCAATTATTTGGAGCTTTAAGTGTATTTTTCTCTTAAATTAAAATTTGTTTAGAACAACAATTTGAAGCACAACCATTTTTCTAAGAATTCTTCTTTGTGTACACTTTTTTATCAGATCAAGTTGTAATAACTGTGTCATTGGTGCCTGATGGGATGCTCGAGTGCTTACCTATGTGCTCTCGTGATTTCTGTAACATAAAAATCACTGCTGGCATTGAGATTCTGGAACTATGAGAATGTGGAGAATTTCTACATTGGTTAAGAACTTCACGTACTGAGCCAGAAGCAGGGGCTGGACCCCGCTCTCAGGCGTTACTTTAGACAAGTCAGGATTTATGCATTTTGGTATTGACAGTCATACACTAACATTGGCAATTATATGGTCAGTATCTGGTCAGGATGATTTTTATCTCTACTGCTATTGAGCTCTCCCCTTATTGGATGGGTAGGCAGATAGCAGTGCATACTTCCTGTGATTTCAGTTTTATATCAACAGTTATGTTTCCTTATTTTTATTTGTGATTAATTGAAGTTATTGTCTGAATGTAAATTGATCTGTGTAACTGTTAATTCTTTTGCATGGCTTTTTTCTGTTCTAAGTAACATTTTATAAGAAATTGCTGCTATGTGTTAGATTGTCTGTTTTTGCAATTGGTCACCATCTTTAACTTTCTCTCTGAAGTATACTGCTGTGGTTTGATTGTGCTCGCATTGTAAGAAATATCCTGAGAAACTCATCATTCCTTCGGGATATTATGTAGTATCTTCTCCTGGTTAAGAATGTGGTCTCCAATGCAAGTTTACTGTGAGCTTGAAGAAGCTTTGTGATAAGCATAATTCTAAGTCAAATGTCAGTTTTATTTAAATGTCTTAATTTAAGTATAAATGTTTATAGACCAGTGTCAGATTAGAAAAAAATAATTGTGAGTTTTGGAAGGTACTACTTAAGATGGATGTAGCTTGATGGATTTTTTTTTAAACATAATTGTATGATAAATATGGAAAATATACCTTGCTTTCCCATCTAGACTACTCGTGTTTTGAGCTTTCCTCCTCATTCCTTTTCCCAGCTAGCCTGAGAGCTAGCCTTACCAATTTTTTTTTGGCTAAATTTTTTTTTGTGTTCCTGATTTTGATAGTACTGATATGGGAGATAGGGGAGGTCCTGCCTTTAAAGGCATTTTTATAAAATCTCAAACGTCACAAATGCCAGGATACCAGTACAGGATTTCAGGAATCTCACCCGTCTGATGAGGGTTTTTTCCCCGATTAGTCAGTTACACAGAGACAATTACGGCCCTTTCCACAATAAGGCCGACCCGATCGGACATAGCCCCCGACCAGTCGGTAGGAATGGACCTGCCAGACCGCCCACGGTGTCAGGAAGACTTTCCTACCCGGCACAACCCCACCCGACCCCTTTCCGCGACACGAAACCGCCCAGACACATCATGGTTCGGTCAGACGATATCAGCCGCGGGCAAAGCGCGCAGCAATTGCACGGTGGCGCCATCTCGCGGCGCCGGGTCGCACTAACCAAGAGGTTTGGTGTCAAGGTAGTCATCTGAGACCGACAGAAATGCGCCGCGCGAGAAGTCGGCTCACAATTTGACGGGGACGCCACCTGGCGGCGGCCACCTGTAACTACGTCAGCAGAGTTAGTTGTACCGCTGGCCGCCACCATACATGATGGCGCCACCGTGCAACTGTCAGCCAACTTCTCGCGCGGCGCGTTTCTGTCGGTCTCAGATGACTACCTCGACACCGTGCCGGGTAGTAAAGCCTTCCTGACCCCGTGGGCGGATTGGCGGGTCGGTTCTCACTGGCTGGTCGGGGGCTATGCCCGATCTGGAAGGGCCGGCCGGTCTGTACTGGTTGCCCTTCTTGTGGAATGGGCCGTGCCTGTCTCTGCGTGAGTGACTAAGCGGGGAAAAAAAGTCCTCATCGGACGGCGTCGCCAGGAAACTGCCGCTCGCTTTGCTGGCTTTGCCCGCTGTTGATGCAGTTCGAGGCCTCCCCTCTTCCCCCCCCCCCCCCCACCATCATGAGGAAATTGGGTCCCTTCGGGCGAGTATCCGCAACGCGAGTACGGCGCCCAAACGTAACCAACCTTCGGGCCCCACAACCAGTTTGGGCTTCCCCCGCGACCTGCGGAGACGCGTGTGGAGTGAGGTTGATCGGCTAAACGCTCCATGCCAACTGTTGAGGAAGGTCAGGGCAGACTGCACTAGTACCCTGTCAGGCTCGTTTATTCCTTCTAATCAGAAAGGCCTCATCTGCCACATACGAGCAGTTTCGTTTTAGATACAAAACTTAAACCAACAAATCTAGCACCACATTCACAGTCACTTGAAGGAGGCATATATTAGAGACAAGTATATTATAAATATGAACAATAAAGAATATCTACACTTTTATGATAATAATTAAACATTGACAGTCTTCTGTGTTCAGTCTTCCTCCTGTATGCATTCTTCAACAATTTTTCTTAAATTTGGATTTTCCATGGCAGCTGCAATTCTTTCTTTGTCATTTATTTGCTTGTTTACTGCAATCAAAGAAAAAAGACTCAGTTGTTTTCTGATTTAATAATTCAGAACTCGTACTCATAATTTGTATGCATGGGCTTACTTTCATCCTCAGTATTATGAGCTCCTTTTTTAATATATATATCTAGTTTAAATGGGTTTGAAAGTGCTACTGTTCTTTCTAGTTGCACTCGTATGCACAGCCCTATTAATGTGGCAAGAGAGCAGTGTGGGACTGTTGGGTTGAACTCTATTTCTACCATTTTGACATTTCCTGGAGTAACACCTTTTACCTGTGACATTGAATCAGTAAGATTGTGCACATCACAGTGAACCGATCATTCGGTCAGCAGACAGGAAATACCTTAACACCTTCTTCATAAACAACATGCAAGTCTTCAAGCGTTGCTGGCTTCTCTGGATCCTTAATACTTCGAATATAGTCTGTAACAGTTGAGTAAAAAATATGAGGTTTTACAATATGACATTCATCAATGAGCAGTAGCTGCCTCTTAAAAGACCCCGCAGTTCTGCGGCTTATAGCATAACCTTCACTAACTAATACTCCACAACAAAGTCAAGACACAACACAAGAAACCGTACCATAAATCAGCTCCTGAAACTGTTTATGGTCGGACTGGTCTGTGCTCTGCCGGTCCATTGAGCTCGATGACATGTTTGAGGAGTTACTTTGGAGGTCATTTGGCACTGAGAGACCAGACACAGACGATGACAACGGTGACGTTTGTTGTTCTCCGATACCTATCAAGCTTTTAGACTTCTGGAGAAAGGACAGAAGCATGGTGCAGAACGTTTGGATCGTCCGTCAAAATAGTAAAAAATTGATGACAATGCTGACAAATGCTTCCCTTGAATTATGTTTACTAGGGATTAAGTTTACAATTCGCAAAGCTCAGAGACATCTAGCGGCCAATGTCGGAAGATCGCATGGCAGTCGACCAGCAGTCGACGGTCGCCCCCCCCCCCCCCCCCTCCTCTTTCTGCCCTCCCCTCCCCCTTTGCCCCTCGTATTTCCTGATTTTTTTCCCCCTGAGTGAAAGCGGCGGCGGCTGCTGCGGCTGGAGAGCGAAAGGCTGGTGGAGTTGAACCATGAACTCAAACTCATGATTGCGGGTACATATACGGCCTAAGCCTGCAGTGACTGCAGACGGATCACGACAAGAATAGACACGCAGGTTAGCATCTCTGGTTGTCGCTAATATAGTTGCGAACAGCGGTTTTCCTAATGGAACCCGGCTTTCATAAATGTGGAAGAGCGTTCACAGAGGTTATGTAATGTTCGGAATACTATTAACACTGTCATTCTTTTTCGACCACTTTGTTGCTTGTCGACATGGTAACTCTAATGCCACTGTCCCTATTGTATTAATTTTACAACATTGATGAATGGCATTCGGTGTAACAAAATAGGTGCTTTTGAATTTTGTTTACAGATTGGGAAACATGGACTTGGAAAAGGAAACTCAAGCAGAAGGTGGTCTGCATGAAGGTACTAATGAATCAGAGAAAGCTGAAGATGGCAAGAGCGAATGGCTTGATATTCTGGGTAGCGGACAGATTAAAAAGAAGGTAAGAGCAGCATGAACCATTTTATCTTGACTTATCAGTTCATTATTATATCATGTTTGGTCTCCTAATATGTAATGTTGTTGGTTCATTAACTGTATTTCCAATGCTTGGTTTTGAGAAATGTCTATGACATACATATATTTTTGTTTCATTATAGATCCTTGTTGAGGGCGAGAAGGATACTAGACCACAGAGATCTGATCTCTGTGAAATCAATCTCGAAGGTAGATTGAAAGATGGTACTATCATAGAAAAATATGACAATCTATTTCTTCATGCGGGAGATGGGGAGGTAATGGTTTGAGTACTACAAATGAATCTGGATGAAGACCTTTATTTTAATCTAATACTTGCTTGCATTTTAGGTTATTCAAGGGGTCGATTTAGTACTCTCCCTAATGGATCAAGGAGAGCAATGCCTTGTTGAAATAGGACCACGGTTTGCATTTGGGCCACAGGGAAGGCCGGCTGAAAATTCTTGTAAGCAAATTGAGTTCCTTCAGCAAAATTTTTCTCGATGGATACTTAAATGTTTTAATCAATTTGTGTTTTCTTTTACCTCAGTTCCAGATGTTCCGGGGGATGTAACTGTTGAGTATACTTTAGAACTTCTCAGCACACAACCTGAACCGGAATTAGAGGCGATTCCTATTGCGGAACGGAAAAGGATTGGGTTAGTTTCGGTGGTTACCCTTTTTTTCTATAAATTTATCTTGATTATGATACTTATGACACCAAACTCTCAGCAACCGCAAGAGGGAAAGAGGAAACTGGTGGTACGGACGAGGTGACAATACCTTGGCCATTCAATGTTACCGTCGAGCTTTGGACTATTTAGATGAAGCTGTGGGCGGAATCCAGATTGAACCAGACAATGCCCTTGAAGATCCAGTAAGTTTGTTGGAATTGATTTTGTCTGGGTGAGATCAGATCCTGTTTGTTTAAGTATGACAAGTAGGTTTAAGCCTCACCCAAGATTATCTCTTGCTAAGCTAAGTGATGGAGTGTAAAGTTTTCTTCATCTTTGCTACTGCTAAGAACATTTTGCTTCTGTGTTATTTTGCGTTTTTCCTCTGAAGCCATTCCCCTTTCTTTTTATTGGAAATGCTAAGCAGGCTAAATTTATGAACTAATTAAAAGTCTATTCGCTTGTTCTCCAGGATAAAGAAGAGAAAGAGTTCTCTCTTCAGGACATCCTGGAAGACCGACTAAAAGTTTATAATAACCTAGCAGCAGCACAGTTAAAAATTGGATCTTTGGATGCTGCTCTGATGTCGGTTGAAAATGTTCTGAGATGTCAACCTAACAATGTAAAGGCCCTATTTAGGAAAGCAAAGGTTTGTCTGACCATTCCAATTTTCTTCACACTTTTTAGCTGCTAATTGGCCTTCCAATAACTTGCTCCTCTATTTCTTGTGAAAAGGTTCTTTCTGAAAAGGGAGAAAACCAAGCTGCTTCTGAAGTATTAGAGAAAATTACTATATTAGATCCAGAAAACAAAACTGTTCATGTGGAGTTGAGAAAAGAAAGATCAAAAGTCAGAGAAAACACAAAGCAGCAGAAAAATCTTTACCAGAAAATGATGGGTGGTACAACCGCTGTCCCTAAACAGAGGAAGACTGCATGCAATTCACGCCCCAAGGTATTTACAAAAATGGAAAGAAAATATATGTTCTCAACTATAATGGGCTTGGGCTACCTTTCCGTTGAACATGTGCTTTTGTTAACTGCTTTTCTTTTATGGATATGGTTTTACAGCTGGCTTCAGTCCTACCATGGGGTGTTGTGGTTGGGAGCATGGCAGCTGTGGTGGCAGGAATGGTGGCTTACCGACTCAAGTTTGTCTAAAACGGTGAATCAAATGAATACATATTTTGAAAGTGCCATCACAAGAATCAATTACTGTTGTAAATCTGCAAGAGAAATAGCATCTTTATAAAGCTTTTTGGAAGGGCAGTGCATTTGGAATCTCCCATTTCATCTCACTTCATGTCTTTTTGGACTTGTAACGTTCTTGTATCCCCGTGCCGCATTGAGGAGTGATATTCAACATTTCTTATGATATTCCTGCATGTTTTTATTACTTTATTTGCTCTATTTTACTCTTTATTCCTGTGCTTTTCTACTGTACATTCCATGCAGTGATCTCTGCCTTGTCTATCAACTTTGCATGTTATCCATAGCTAACATTTAATGTTTTGTATGAGTTTGCATAATATGAAATTCGTCTAGAAGTGGGTGCTATTTATTTGTGTTATAAGTAAATATAACAAAAGAATCTGTCACTTTGGAGTCATCGTTTTTTCACAGTGTGTTCAAACATGCGGTCAGTGATTCTGAATTACTAGTTGGAAAGCATATCTTTATAAATATGAATTATTCAGGGGACTAGTGCAAGAAATTAACACCAGTTTTGATTTGTAGTTGTTTATTTAGCGCAGGCATTTACTTGGAATGTTGTTACTATTTCACACTTCCTCCTTTTAAAAGTTGATATGTATTACTCTCATATCCTTGTGAGTATTTGTTACAATATTCAGTTGGTTTTCACATGCTTTATCATAGTGTCCTAGCTTACACCTTAGCTGCACTTCCATACTGAGTGTCTGGTATGTGGTTTGTCATGCTCCAATGTTTTGCCTGTTACAATTACAGGAGGGGGATGATGAGGGTGATGAAGACTCCACAGGGGATGAAGTTCAGGAAGAAACCAGTGGCTCAAGCAAGTGCAACATCATGTAGTGATGGATATGTCATGATATGTGGAATGCTAAACTTTGTTTGATGATGATGGTGGTGGTGGGTATGTCATCCACAAGGATGGTTGTAGATACTTCACATTGTATCCAAATGGTGTTGTAATAGTTTAGGGGAGGGTGAAGGAATGGCAATGAGCTCTCGCAACCTGGTCAGTATTTAGCGGACACTTTGGTACCGGCGCCCCCATTGGTAGGTGCCTTTCTACCGGCCTGACAAATTGGGGTCCCCAGTTGAGAGGTGTGATTTTGTAAACGCCACTACTGGCTGTATCCAGGAATTATCACCACTTCCATCATTCTGTATGAGCCGTTAGCCAATGCTTGTGTCGAGATCCCTGTGAACTCATTTTTATATTGAGTGTTTTGTACAGTGTAAACCTCGGACTGAACAAATATATAAATTGTTGAACTTAATCTTCTTGCTTTTGAAAGAACCAATCTACCTTGGATGTTACACATCAATTTACCACGATGTATAAATTGAACTGGGCCATCAGAAATAAATACTGAGATTGCACTGTTCCTTGGTAAATGTATATTTAACATGATCCTAATACAAACAATACATTCTCCATATGTACAAATAATAATTAATAGATTCAACTTTTAAATTAAACTATGAGTGTAATTATAAAACATATGATGATATACACAATCACACGTCTGGAATGGTAACCAGAAAAATTGAACTTGATTGAGTACTTAATCATATGTATTGTCTAACTAAAAATAACAAACAATAAGTACACAGGTAATAAAAAACGGAAGAACTTATTGTAGACTTACAATCAATAATTACCATGCTTTTCTATTGCCCGCACATGTGCCATGTAGGAAAAGAAAAGAGTACATATTGTTTTCTTTTTCAAAGAGATTGAATAATTTAACTACAGTGAACATGGGGTATTCCATGACACAACTTTTGCAAAGGTCTTGCATTATGCTACACTTAATCAACTTGTCCCATAATACTACACAATAATTCTTGGTTCTTCTGCTAAGAACAGCACTAGATCATAATAAAGATCTAAACGATTTGTGCAAGTCAACCAACATCTCAAAATCACAAATCTGTCCATAATTTCGCCTCAAGTCTTTGGTCGAAAAAGAAAATAACTTACAAACACAGCTAAAAATAGTCTGCAAGGAGGGAACTTAAATATTAAAATAAAATATCTACAAAGTGATTGCTGGATCATCCCCATATCACCCCTTCAGCACATGACAAACAGAGCAATGCATATTGGTCCAAAGAGAACTTGACAGCATCACAAAATCCCAAATGAAATCAAATGTAAGTGCCATTACACTTCATAGTAATATTGTAGAAAAATGAAAGTCTCAAAAGTGAACAGCTGGTGAAGTTTCATTGGAAGGGACTCTACAACGTGCGTAAATAAGTCATCCAGTCTAGTCAAAATTCAAATCCCACAACTTTTTGAAATTATTGTTCAGTTTGTTTGTTTTGTTTTTTTGTGTTTTTTTTTAGAAAAACAAGGAGGCAAACAGAAAAGCAAAATGTTTTAAACGGCCTACAAATTGCGTTGGTCGAAGCGCAAAGCTTGACACGGCCTCGGCCAGGCGTCAACGCGACTGTAACTACAACCAACCCTCCCACCCCACTCCTCAGTCAGTGCTCGTCTCGTCAGTCTGTAGCTCTAGCTCGTCACTGCGGTCCCCCGGCTCCGGCAGCGGCGGTGGCGGCGGGGTCCTGACGCGCGTGCGCTTGAGCCTCAGCTTGGGCACGCGCGGGACCTGGCCGCAAGAGCCGTCCGCGTCCGGGGGGTCGTCTGAAGGGACAATATGGGTTTGCCAGTCTCAGTAGTAAGGGAAGCTAGACGCCTGTGCCGCGGCGGCGGCGGCGTCCGACTCGAGGTCCAGGTAGGGCACCGCCGGGTGCAGGTACGGCAGGGTGGGGTTGTACGTGGGCGCCGCGTGCTGCGCGGCCGATGCCGCCGCCACGGCCGCCGCGCTCGGGCCCAGGCCGGGCATGGCGGACGCCAGCGAGGCCGCCAGGCTGGCGGAGGAGGACAGGGACATGTTGGGGGTGACGGTGGGGGTGGGGCGGGAGGGCGGGGAAGGACTGTCGCCCAGAGTGATCGTTAGGTTGTAGCCAGAGCTGGACACGGCCGGACTGTTCCCGCTCCCACTCACAGCTTCTGCAACAACAGAAACAGCGGAAGTTCTCCATCAATCTGCTGGTCAGGCGCCGTGTTTCACTTGCACTCGTTCTGAGGTGGACACGTGTAGTATGATGTGCTGAAGGACAGCATGGAAGCTCCTCAGGAGTATATTGTGTCTGCACTGCTCCAGTGTCAGCAGAAAAAGTACAACTAGTGTGGCAGAGTCGCATTCTATAAAGTGGACTTAAAACACAGTGATTTTCAAGCAATTGCATATTAAAACTACAAATCAGCAGATATCATCGCCAAGTTGAAGATTAAATGTCAAAAGTAAAACATACACACAACTATGCTAGCAGTAAATTTTTAATAGAAGAAATAAATAGCAAAGCTGGATCATCAAGCAAGCTTATATTAAGAAATAAAGTGTAATAGCAAGCTAATTCAGAGGCTGTGTACTGAGTGCATTTTTCATGCAGGTTGAGAAAGAAAAGTGGAAGCAAGATGAAGGTGATAATTACTTTGGCAAAATCCATTTAAGTGCAACCGTGAGGAAAGAAAAAAAACGAAGAAGCCAGAAAGTAAGATATGCAGGGAAAGAAATTTATTCATTCCTATTCCAGTTCAATTACAGGTTTCAACAATATTTTAAAAATTAATCACAGATACTGCATTCTCACTACGTAAAAATTCATTGTACTTCAGCAAAGTAAGATTCAAGAGATTACCAAAGCAAGTTAAAGATTAAAAGAGAGAATAATAACATAATCAAATAGAAAGCAAGAGATACCATTCAATAATGTAATTTAAATAAAAAAGAAGTGCTATAGAAAACTCTGTGTTCAAATTCAACACTAGTTATAATCAAAGTACAGAACTGCTCACAAGACAATTCGGAGGAGACTTAACTAATGCTACAGTAATTCAGGTTAAGGCACGGGAGTTATGGTGACTGTAGAATTAAGTATGGTGGGTACATCAGGAATCATGATTTCAGAAATGTCCTGACCTGAATAAAGGCGAGATGGGGTTGAGGGTCCCTGTGGAGCCGGCGATGAATTCTTAATAACCGACGAGGCAGGTGTTGAATGTGCTGGCGGAGGTGCACGAGTGGGAGCAGGGCCATCATCATCTGAATCACTCAGTGTCAGATCAACTACCACAGCCTTGGGCCCTGATTTTTTCGGAGAAGACTCTTGTAGTGCTGGCTTAGTGTCTTCATCTGCAGGAATTATTTCTGTACAGAAAACCACAAACATGTAACTATAACTATTAGGACAGGACGCTGGTCTCCCCACACTTCTTTAAACAATGCAAAACTTGCAGAGCAAAATAAAAATTTAATGAAAACCTACCTAAGTCATCAATTATCTCCACCGTCTCATTTTTATCAACAGGCTGAACCTTCTTTTCTTTCTTGACAGTAACAAGGGTTGTCCAGGAACCATCTGGATGCAACTGAATTTCGTGGCTATCACTTGGAAGTTTCCCACTCTGGATAACATCTTGGAAGTATCTGCAACCACAAGAAATTAATGTTAAAATAATTGCGACATTCAGAAATCCCGTTCAAAACGCACTAATTTCAAATTATACACACCCATCAATCACCAAGTTATCATAGAGGCATTCTTTATCGCAAACAGGACAAATCCAAGTGGGCTTTCTTTCATTCATCAGAAGATATAATGAAGCATCAAAGCATTGAAGATGAATACAAGTTGATGCTCTACATGGTGTACTCATTCTCATTTTCCCCAAGGGACACATCAATGAAACTCTTAGTGATGTTGTGGCAATTTCAGCATCAGCATCATTGAGCTTTTCCTTTACTGCAATTTCAAACGGCAACCAGTATGAGAAGAGAAACCAGAAAAAATGCAAACTCTGTAAGAAGCAAAAAGGATATAAAAAACAGCTTACTTAGGCCTCGAGTGAAATCTGAATGTCTAACACCCTTTGATTTCATTTTCTGCAATAGCTCAGTTGACGTTAACTTCTTCACTAGATAAACTGCTATCACATACTGTCTATTGTAATCAGATCCCCACTGAACAAAAATATGATTAGCTACAGTTGGACTTAATTTAACTAATGGCGTTATGTTGACAGGTCTAGGCGGTCTCTTTGGTTCCACTCCAGGCCGATTTGTGGGTATAGGATTCTGTAACGAACAAGATTTGTTTATGAACTTAGTTTGTACACAACTTAAATCAAAAGGCATAGTCTGGGTACTTACTGGTAAACTACATTGTTTTCCATTCACTTTAACTAATATACTAGGAGGAAAACAATCATCTTGTTCACATGAGGTTTCTAACAGACAAAACCTCATTTGAGCCTAGAAACAGGACATGAATCAGAGAGATATAAGCTATAAGCCACAATGAACTAAATGCACTGTATTTTAAATTCCAGCTTACCTGAACAGTGAAGTCAGTTTTAGAACTGTGAGTTTCTCTAGACATAGCAATATCAGTTGCTTGTGAAGGGGTGAAATGGAATGGAAAGTTGTTCTCCTGCAATCGAGCCGTACCTTGAGGCACTAGAAAAGCGAGAAATATGGCATGAGTAAAGGATCAGATCCAACATCCAAAATGACCAGGGCACAACACCAAATTGAGATTCTTACTCAGAGTTGATGGTTTTAACAATTCTCCCATAAATTCATAAAAAGGCAACTTCTTTAATCTGACGTCAGGGTGAATAGGGTAGGACCCTGGCATGTTGGGAGGAATACTCTGAGCGACGGGAACCCCTGACATTTTATGCACAGGCATTTTGTTGTGTACAGAGCTCACAGGTGGCTGTGGTTGGAGGGAACGAGCCGCCGACTGCGCGTACATTGATGAGTACATACGGCTATGCTGCATGCAAAGTAAGAGAAAAGATATGTGTAAACCTTGCAAATACATCAGATATGAGTGAAATGAAGTAAAAGCAAGTTCCATTGTGCCAGAAGCAAAACCAAGTAATCCCTGCAAGATTGCACAATAAGGTATTCAATAGTAATACAATGAAAATAGTAGATGTATGCAGGGTGCAGGGTATGACAGTCAAGAACAAACTGAAAATGCTTTTAAAACTCGCCCTAGAAATGCCATGTTAAAAGCGGCAGGGCAAACTTTGTATTTTTGTTAAATACAGCAGGACACACAATGATTAGTAAGACACTACTTCACAACACAATGGAACTTACCATTTCCCCATAAGTAGAATCGGCCCACTTACAAAAAAAAAAAAAAAACACCAAGAAGGTATTCATTATTCCCAACACCAAAAAAATTAAAAAGGGTGTGCACGACTAAGCCAATACCTGTGCTTGTTGCTGCTGCTGTTGTTGCTGTTGAATGGCTGCAGCAGAGCTGTACACGCCAGTGCCATACATGCTACTAATATGAGCAGATGAATGTGACACATGTGAAGGATGTACTGCAGGAAGGCCTGGGTGGCCAGGGTGGCCATGGGAAGAGGTTGAGTGCTGCATTGAGCTGTGGCCCGCCATACGTCCCTGATCGGGAATACCTTGTTGCCTGTACATGTTTACTGATCCGCTTTCACCTTCTCCCATAGACTCTCTAGAAACAGGAAATCACGGAATAACAACAGGGCTCAACATGCCGCACTACATTTATAAAAAATCATTAGATACTTATATAAAATCACTTACTGAATTGTTTTGAAGAGTTCCCGTATTTTCATATACACGGGTTCAGATCGGAGACGAAGGAGCTCAATAGCTCTAGCTTGCAGTTCTGACTTTCGTCCGGATTTATTACGGCCAGCAAAACCCAAGAGCATTTGAAGTTCAGACACTCTGAAGCTCATCAGCATGTTCTGCAAAAGACACAGAAAAATTGAAAACCCAAGAATTATAGTTTTACAGCGCGCAAACTCTTAACAAGCTATAGGTAAAAGGCAGTAAAAGCATTCGGTTTGTCGAAACAACTAGTAAACCCCGGAGACACCCGCCAAACAAGGAAGTAAACAAAGCACAGGATGCTGGATACACGGGGTACTAAAAGACGAGACGACACCGCCCCTTGTTCCGTCGTGGACCTTCAAAATCGATCAAATCCATTCGCACACTACTCGCACAGAGAAAGCAAACGGGAGACACGCCAACTGCAAGAACGTTCACTTCACGGACCATGCCGCGAGCCGAGCCCATCCCTAGAGACCTAGCGCAACAGCAGTGCACCTAACCTCAACCAAGGCCCGTGGAGTCCTGTGTCACCGCCGAATCAGCTGACCCGAACACAAATATTTGTAAAAGTGATTGGCCTTTGGCCCAAAATCCTAACAAAATAATACCTTTAATTCGCCGAGATCGGCCGAATCATGGCCAAGAGTTCGTTTACGACTCATCACTGCTAAACAAATCTGGGGGGAATCAACCCCATCAACCCATGCACTCTCGACTTGTCAGGGATGCCACTAGATTTTCCATCGCAAGCGATCCAGAATCTCGCTAAATCGCAACGCCAATCCGAACTTCGAACAAAGGTCGGTTTACGTTTAAAAGCGCGAATCCCCTGCTGCTGGAAAATTTCGCGACAAGGGAATACAGACGTACCAACATGAGTGCATTCCTGAGGGGCGGGGGAGGGGGACATATTGCAGCAGACTTCGTTGTGATATATGAGTCGTCGCAGACTCCACGAACACACAGAAACGCGCACTCGGTAACAGACATGCGTTCCGCTATACAAATTAGCTAGCTGTAACGCCGGGCGAGATATTCACGCAACGGCATTTAATGAACGTCTTCCCGGTCTCTTAAGTGTTAACAATCCCCCCCCCCCTTCTTCCCCGCAAATGGCGCACATACCCCGTGCGCAGAGGACGTAACACCCGAGAGGCACGGGGTATGTCACAACTAGCTCACGCTCCGATCAAATAGCTACTTCATCTAGGCGTCCAGCACGCTAAGAGAAATGTACAAAATGAAATATGTTCGGTGGCCACATCCTTTTGAAATATAGGTCTAAAGACAGGTAACAAAGCAGTTGAGCAAGATTGCAATAAAATGCAGAACATTGTAAAGGATAAAATGTCCTAACAATTCTGCAGTAAATTTGGCTTTAATACTACTACTACTACAAAAAAGAGGGGGTGGATTTCCAAGGCTGCATAAATTGACCAATTTTATTGAGCAATTTACAAATTTTTAAAGAATACATTTAAAAAAAGAAAGGTCATGCCAACTGAGTATTCCGAAAATTGCCTCTAACATGTTACCAGTACAATCTTGACCAAACTTATAAGGAGTTGATTCTCTAAATGAGAAGAGGAATGTTATAATTGTTCTATACTGCAATATGTAATTTATTCATCAGAGTTGTTTTCTCTTCTCTCTTCTCATAGGAAAAATGCAAATGGGAGGGAGTGTGCATATTTGTTTCAAATTGTTCTATTTCTGGCTTAATGTTCATAACTGCCTATGCATCTCAATAATTAATTCTTCTGTGGTTGAAATCTTCACTTCCGCTTCCTGGTTTTAGAGGCTCAACCTCTTTCTTAGAAGGCAAAAAAGAAGCTTCTAGTCATGGCATATTGAGCTCTTAAAACAGATTTGCTCAAATCACTTGACAGAAGCAAGTAAAACTTATCTTATAACACACATCATATTGTCCTCACCCGCAGCTCGGAGTTGCCACCATCATCATCTTTACGAGCCTTCTTTGACGCCTGGGTGGAGGCCTGATGCTGCTGCCGTTGTTCCCGGATCTTCTGTTGTGCCAGTTGCTGTGCTTGTTGCTGTTGTAAACGCTCCAAGCTCTGTTGTGCCAGCACTTGCTGACGTCTTGAGAATCTCTCACTTCTTGGGTAGTCCAGGTCATCATGTTTGTCCCCCATCCAAACTATGTCGCTTGCACTGTCTTACAGGCAGCTCACCTAAGCCGCAGCAGGACTCGAATAGCCTGTGGGTCACGCCACCATCAAAGCCTATCATGAATATCAAGGTTATGGATATAAACAAAAGAAAGGTTAGGCTTCTATGGTACATTATACAATAGCAAAAAAAAAAATATGGTCACTGTTGATAAAAGTAGCAAACGTGTGTTTCAAGGGCCATCAACCTTAAGTTCGAGTAAACAGAACAAGCAAAATTTGGGTGGTAGAGAATGTAAATGAACTACTCTCATCATAGGCTACAACTGTTTTATTTTTAAAAGTACTTTCCATGATGAGAGGCAGCTGACAAATAACCCATTACCCAACATTTCAGAGCAGACCTTTGATTTGTTTGTCCGTTTTTCTTGTAATTCGGACTTTCACTGACGAAAAATTCAGTGCGAAACAGTAGTGTTTGAGGATAACAGGCCTAACGGACAAACGATATTTTGGTGCCTTGGAGAAGCGAAGTGGCACGCAACCTTATTAGAGACTTGCGGTACAACGTTACCGCAAAGCCCTGCGTACTCACATTTACATGCAGTGTTAGGGGTACACCCTACAATTGACCCCAAAACCAGGACCAGCGGGCAGCTGTCTGGTCTCTTACGAGCACTAGGGCGTGTTGACTCGCGCTCGCCTCACTCTCGCCTCGCGCATGCCTGCGTAACGGCCGATGGGAACTGATTGCTCGGCAAAGCCTTGCCTTACTGAAATCAATCCCACTGAATTACACGGTGCGTGCGTGTTTGTGAACGAAACGAGCCACCCGCCGTCGACTAACTCGCCCCGACCCTCACTCCCATCGACCCATCAGTACAATATCCGAAAGTCTGTAATAAAACACGACGTCCGTGGGAACTCTCCGCGTAGGCCACAAAAAACCCTGCACTGACAAGAGGATTGTAAACTTTACTAGAGCTGCCAACAACCGGAATCAAAATTGGAACTTGAAAAACATTCTCGGGGAAGGAGAAAAACGCATCGGTGCGCGCGTCGCTGGCGTTCCATAAAGTACCTTCTCTCATAAATAACGCAAGCACTGAGCTACCGGTTTCGCTTTTCGCTTTAGCCCTCGGGTTTCTTAAGATTCACCACTCGTTCTTTCAAACTTCCGCGCGCAAAGCCTGTCGACCAGTGACTCGTGACCCTGCAGGATGACTAACATATCAACAAAATTTATCAAAGAGAAAAACGTGTGAAAGACCGATCGATTAAAAAAAAAGTAAGTTCATGGAGTTCATTTTTTAATTTCTTTGTTCAAGTTGAAAATTGGAGTATGTTTTTGTGAAAATAATGTCAGTGAGATCGGTACCTGTTGATAAACCGGACATTTGAAGAAGAATTCGGTTGATAGAAAAGGGGCTGAAAAGTTGTACCCACATCAGCACATATCACTATTAAATCACGGAGAGGCGGTGAGAGGACTCTAGGTCACCGCAGGCCACCTCACCCTGGGCTGCGGGTTATTGCAGGGTTGCATGTCCTGGCAGCGTATAGTTCGGAAAGTCGCCAACAGGGTGCGCCAACGTCGCCTGCTCTCATCAGGTCGAATTTCCCACCTCCCCCACCATAGACGGCAGCGTGGCCGAGTGGTCTAAGGCGCTGGTTTTAGGCACCAGTCCGAAAGGGCGTGGGTTCGAATCCCACCGCTGTCAAGAACATTTTTATTGTGAGGACTCGTCAGGCAGCATCGGAGGCCTTCCCACGGGCTTCCGCCGAAGGTACCATGGCGTGGTGCGTGTAGGGTAGGACAGAGAACCGCGACGAACGGGTCCCGACTCCCGTCATGTGCAACAGAGTAAACTGCACCCTCAGTCTCTCCTGCACACCCGGGATAGTGGCGTCGGCAAACGACGCACCGGCCTGGCTTCGAGTCCCTCCGCCGCCACGGGTTTTTACCCGACCAAACATGTTAAAATTTAATTTTGTTCAATGGCTTTATCCTGGCTTCGTTTGCGCTATCCCACAGTGTCGAAAAAAGATTAGCGGAGTCCTCGGCGCTCTCACATGGTCACGTCGTACCTTCGTGATAGTTCTAGCCGGTTTTGCAAGCGCCGCGGTGCATTTCCGATTGAAAGTATTACGATATTACTCTGCTGTTGCCCGGCCCCGCGGTCGGCGGTGAATGGGCCCTCCGACGTTCATCGTGTTTCCCTTACTTTTAGAGTCATGACTCCCGTCGAGGGATGCCCTTCCTCTGTGGCTGGGGGGAGGGGGGGGGGGCGAGCCGAGCGCTGGCGAGCGGTCCGTGTCTGCGAAAGGGAATGGCAGGTACATCGTTAATCTTCCAACGTCTAGTAATTGCTTGAAATAGCGCCAAAACGTGTTCGCCCTCCCCCTCCCCCGCGACGGCCCGCGGAGTGGGGTGCGTGGCCACGGAGCCGACCAAGTCGGCGAGGGCTGGCTGCTCTGATACCATACTGCGACTGCAGCCGGTGGGCCGAGTTCTCCCCTGCGTCTGCAAGTCATTTTTTGTCTCGCGGGTTGCAATTCTTCGGGAGACGGGCGATTTTCCGCGGTGAATGGTACCCGGTCACGGTAACCCCAAAGGTATTAAGTTCAGAAACAACCGTAGGTCACAGGTAGTTCCGCCGGCAATGTTTAAGAGAACGCCGTTTATTACAAGCATTATATTTGCATTCATTTGTATTTCCGTTCGCTTGATTATGCGGCGCGAAAAAAAAAAACAGCACCGTACCACGCCACACCAACGACATCAATCAACTCTGCAATAAATCGAGCAGCAACATCTCTGGCAACACGCAGGGGGCGCGGAGCCTTGCAAAGCCAACGAGACAGACGATTAGTGTCAAGAGGGGAATGTGCACCCTCACCAGCCGGCAGCAACCCCTTTGTCGTCACAGGCACGTAACCACAGCGGATCGGCATTGCAGTTGTACGGGAGGGGAAGAGGAGAGAGAGAGAGGGAGCGAAATAGCGCGGCTCGTTTACCGGGACAGAGTGTGTCGAGGAGTGTCTACATCGGAGCAGCAACAGACTTGTTTCGGGTTTTGTCCGTCAAGCTTCCATTTGGCGCCTGCTGGGCAGGCAACCCTCACGTGTGCGTGTCGTGCGGGGTGCCTACCCCCGCCCTCGCAGGCGCTCGGCCCAGAGTTGGCCGAATATGGTACCCCCAGACGCATGCCCGCCGCCTTTTCCCCGCGTGAGTTCCACAGAATTTGTACTGCGGAGAGACTGTCATTTCCTTTGCAATTGCCGACACTGTTGTAAATTTATTTGGAGTTTTCGGGATTTTTTTTTGCTAGAAAACTTAGACAAATCCATTTACCAAGAAATCGAGTTTTGTCCGCTTCCTCTTTCAGAGTCATTCCAAATATGTTTTTTTTTTCAAAATTCCGAAAAATATTGCTGGACAGCTCTGCAGAACCGATTAGAAATTTCCACCTCATGCTCTAATAATGGAAATGTCTAAAAACAGACGTTACAGTGTGATGGCTTTCGCCCGTTTTGTGCGTTGCTCCTCTGATGGCTGGATAACGGTCCGGTGGGGACCACGGGGGCGCGGCCGCGACCACCGACCAGGATGTGGACTGAAAGTGTCTTGTCTCCGGCGGTGTTTTACGGCGCGACACGGGGCAGGGCTGGCGGGGCCGGCAGGGCCGGCGGGGCACCCCTCGGGACAGCAGCGGGGGGCAGCCGCGGCGGCCACACCGCACGCCGCAGCCCCGCAGCCCCGCAGCCCCGCAGTACTCGCGCTAAGTACTCCCTCCCTTCCTTTCCCCCAAATTGCCCCAGTCGGCCGTCTGCAGCGACCGCGAGCGCTGGCTGCACAAGGCTCCTCCCGGCCCGGCCGGGCTCCCTGTCCTTCTCCCCTTCCCGATTCGTCCGCCTTGCGGTATACGGACCCGCTTTGCGGGCGCACGCAGCGGCAGCGCCGTACGAAAACCCCTCGTCCCGGTCCCAGCCGAGCTCAGCCCTCTGCCGGTTATGAGATTTGCGGTGTCCTACCGGCGGTGGCGTCGTGTGCGTGCGTGCGTGCGTGCGGCATGTTGCCCTCATCTCGCCCGCGACAAACGGCCTCGCAGCGTCGACGGCTCGGCTGCGCAGCCGTGGCCGTGTGGGCGGACGTATGATGCGGTCGCGCCGCCCTTGTTCTGAGGTCTCCGGGAAGGCTCCCGTCAGGAGTCTGCCTCACGCCCTCGCCGCTACGTACGCGGCTATCGCGTTTGTGTTTCAGGCCCGACATTGCGTCCTGGTGCGGCACAGCGGGGCCCCCGACCGCGGGCAACATGAGGGCTCAGGAGGCGGATGGGTTGCCTACCCAGGACCCGTACGGCTGACGGGAGACGAGCGCCCGTCCGTCCTCTCCCATGTCGTGTCCGGGGAATTCGTGGCGCGAGGGCCGTGGATGTTCAACGAATCAGAGGGAAGGATAAATGACGGAGGGAGAATTCAACTTTTCACATAAAATGGTTTATTTTACATCATTGGCTGAGGTCATCAGACGTGTCTGCTATATATAAGTATACATAGAATAATATAAAAATATACACAAGTTGCACTAAAAACACAAAAATGACTCTATACCAATGCAATTAAAAAAACAGTTTAATCGAGAAACACACAAAATGGATATTGCAATCAACAATTTCTGTACATCAATAATCACAACATGCATTCAACAGATAGAATCACGTCTTGCGATTCCGAAAGAATGAACACAATAATAATAAATCAGTATCAACATAGAGGTCTATAATTCAAATGAACATAAAATAACTATAATATTAATAAGAATAATATTAATAAGAATAATAATTACTATGATATTTTTCTAAATACAGCAATAATGATTTGGTTTGTTAGGGCTGCACTTCTAGATGAAAATTTGTTCACATTTAACAGATTTCTTCTACAAAACAAATAGCATGAGTTTATAAATAAATATTGGACATTAATATCCACTTATTGATGCTAGAAGACAAGAAAAATAATCACATGACACTTCAATTACCAAAGAAAAAAAATTAAGGCAGAGCCTTTCGACTTAGCATGAAAATACAGCATGAGCTTGCTGCAAGCGTGAAATAAAAGTAAAGATAATCACAAAATTTTCATCTTTACTGGCGGCCCGCGTGACTAAGCTAAGGAATGTCATCGCTACGTGCGAACGGAGCCTTACGCTGAGATCATCCTTGACAACAAAAAAATACCTCCAGAGTCATTAAACAATAAAAACTCCACAACATTGAAAACATTTATATGTAAATTTTACTCATTTGAGTAACAGTCCCAACAGTTAAATGAGGGCAAGGGAAATTTGTCACAAGACTTCAACATGTAGATAGCATTTGCAAACTGCCTGCCTACAATTTTCTACATAATTTACTACTTGTTAATGATCTAATTAGAAAAATGGAGAGAGAACTAGAGAGAATGAAAAATTTTTTTTTTCCGATCAACGATAGTTAGAAAAATTTTGCTTCCAGCACAAATTTTTAATGCTACTAGTAGCAAAGTTCATCATGACTCCCATCGTTTTGCTTTTCCCCATATGACTCCCACTCTATGGCAAACAGCTACCGCTCCTAACCACGTTTGCAGAACTACTTCCAAGTTGCTTAAACTACTCTTTGAAATCATCAAGGCATTCACCTGACGTAAATAACAAAATTAAGAGGTGGGGTTCTACAACATACTATGTACAATAATGCAACATTTAACATACATACACATCACACAGACACGCATACAATCACACTCATGGAAACAAACACGAATTTGAATGTAATGTAACAACAGTTCTTGTGTAGTCCGATTTCAAAACCCATGGAAACAGTTCTGATTACCATACAGCATGACTATTCTCTATTTTAGTCTTTCGTTCATAACTAAAAGTATGCACTAGGCTCAAAGCCTCCGTACATCCCTTGCGACAGAACAACCAATGAATTGATTGAATGAGCTGATTGGATGAATGAATTTTGAAGTCGGACTACATGACAACGGCCGGGCCCGAGGTCTAGGAGACGCGTCCTGTGCGAGCCACGGCTTGCTGGGCGAAAAGCACCCCTTGGTACATGATGCCGTTGATGTCCATGCTCACGACGAGGGAGTTGTCCGAGCCTGGCCGACCATCACCTGCACAGGGAGAAGACGCAGAGGGTCAGATGACGACCAATCCCACGGCACAAAAATAAAACACAGATGAAATGGCGGCCGAGAAGCCCACTCACCTCTGCTGTTGATCTTGATGTGCGTTCCCGGCGTTTTGACGGGGCTGGGGCTGGGCGAGTCCTCGTCCCTGTCGTGGTGCGGCCTCTTGGCCGCCGGCTGGAAGGCCTCCTCCGGCTCCCTCTTGATCGCCGCCTCTCGCTCCCGTTCGCGCTCTCGCTCGCGCTCCCTGCTCTCCCGCTCCCTGGTCTCCCGCTCTCGCTCTCGCTCCCTCTCCCGCTCCCGTTCCCGCTCCCGCTCCCGCTCTCGCTCCCGCTGCGCCCGGATCAGCTCCCGCTCCCGCTGCTCCCGCTGCTCCCGCTGCTGCTGCTGCTGCCGCTGGACGCCCAGGTTGAGCGCCTCCCGCTGGGGCTCCGCGCCCTCGCCGTCGCGGTCGCCCTGGTCGGGGCCGGGACTCGTGAGGCCGTGGCCGGCGGCGCCCGCCAGCCCCGCGCCCAGGCTGCCCAGGGAGCCGAGCGCGCCGGGGAGGCCGGCGGGGAGGCCGGCGGGGAGGCCGGCCGCGGCGCCCAGGCCTCCGATGGGGCCGATGGGGTTGTTGTTGTACAGGTTCCACAGCGTGAGCCGCGACGACATCTCCAGCGCGTTCATGGCCGCCTCCCGCGGCGACGTGGGCGGTGAACCTGCCGACAGAGGAACAGAGTCAGCACGACTGCGGCGGGGCGGAGCACGTGGCGAGCACGCGCGGCACACACCGGCACCCACCTTGTCTGGAGAGGGGTGGTGTTGTGGAGTTGCGGAGCTCCTTGCCGATCAGCTTCATGTACTCCACCATGCGGGTCTCCATCTCGGCGGGGGTCAGGCCTGCAACACGAACACCGGACCGTCAGCCACGCATTCTCTCTCTCTCTCTCTCTCTTTCCTTTCCTTATTCCCTGACACGGGCCCGGAGCCCGTTAGCCTCTGTTTCCTCCTGTGAGGCCCTTCGGCTACGTGCGCGCGGCCCGAGACCCCCGCGGCCCCCGCGGCCCCCGCGGCCCCCGCGGCCCCCACGGCCTGTCGCGACGCGGCGGGCCCGCCGCATTATCTACCTGTCGCCTTTTGACCAATATGCTTTGGGTCATGCCTTGAATAATTAGCTCTTGTCGAGGCGACGTCAGGGCGACGTGACATTCATTGATATGATGATTACTGTGACGGGCCAAAGACGCGACGGGCCGTGAACACCGCCTCGCGCCCCGCCGCGGCGGCGCAGCGCGACACACTCTCTCTCCCACTCCCACACAGAACAGAAAGCCCGGGCCCGGGCCGGTCCCGCACGCCGCTCTCCCAACTCACCTGATCCCGGTGGCGGCAGCAGCTGGTGGTTGTGGTTGTAGTGGCCGTTGCCGTTGAGGAGTCCCGAGGGCAGCCGCCCGCCCTGCGTCACCAGCCCCATGGGGGACATCTGCGAGGGGTGGGCGGGGTGGGCGGGGTGCGAGGGGTGGCTCGAGAGCTGGACGCCGCCCGGCAGGCCGCCGCCGAGCCCCGCCCCCATCAGGCCGCCGCCCCCGCCGCCGCCGCCGCCGCCGCCGCCCCCCGAGGGCGCGCGCTGCACCATCTCGGCGTAGGTGCCGTACGAGGACCGCCGGCCCTCCCGCCTGTTGCCGTCGATGGCGGCCTGCAGCTCGGCGGGCGTCGACAGCCGCCGCTTCTCGCACTCGTACGGGTACAAGTACTTCATGTACCTGGAACACAGAGGAGGGCGGAGGTTAGCGCCGGTGGGCACCGAAAGGAGACGAAGACACTGTCAAAGTTCGCAAAGCAGTCGGAGCGCACGGCGCCTGCCGGGTAGGCAGCCGCAGCGGCTCCACGCACGCGCGTCGAGCGGGCTGGCCTACCCCGCCACCCGCAGGCGCCACGCCCGGCGGAGACAAGACGGCCGGACACCGCACCACGCACGCCCCCGCCGCCAGGCCGCCGGTCGGTGGCACCGCGTATCCGGGCCGCCTAGGCGACTGTCAGGCCGCTGGAAGTGTCGCGGCCCGCCGCGCCCGCCCCGCGTGGGAGGCCTCAATAACAGCGAGGCTCGGCGCAGCTCGGCGCTCGGCCGGCAGCACTGTTGCCCGCGTCGCTGCAGTCGTAAAGCGGGGCCGCCCCGCCCGCCGCGCCCGCCACAGTCTCGTGTGCAGCCCGAGGATGTAACCCCGCGGCCCCCGGGCGCGAGCACGTCAGGCCACATCAGTCACCGCGCGGCGCGTATTTCACACGATGGCCGGCCAGTCGTTTAATGTGGCAGCGGCCCGCACAGCAGCGTCGTCCCAGACAGAAGGCGTGTGCGTGCGTGTGCGTGTGCGTGCGTGCGCGTGCCGGCGTGTGTCGCAATAATAAAGCAGGGGCCCGCGACACGACACAACCCCCCGACAGGTGAGCCGGGCAGCGGGCGCCGCCGTTGGCAGCCCTGCCTTTGTCCGCATCGCCGCGGTGCAGCACGTTGATGACGAGGCCCAAACGTCGCCTGGTCCTTGGGGGGAGGGGGGGGGGGCTGAGGCGTCGCAGGCCCCCGCGGCCCAGGAGCCCGACCTGCGCGGGGCGGGGCGGGGCGGGGCGGCGGGCATCAGCGCTGAATCAATCACCCGCCCCCTCCTCTCCTCACTCACTCACTCACACGGCCGGCCAGCAGCGGGGTCACACTGTTCTCTCGGACCTCTCTGCCGCTCCCTTACGGAGCACGCCACGAGTGCGACAGAGACAGAGAGTGTGGCCTGCAGGTCAGCGGCCACAAACCACGACGTCTCCTGTCGTCGAGCCCCCGCCGCCCCGCGGCCCGTCAGCCTGAACCCTAAACGCCGACCCGGCGGGGGTGAATCAGCGCGCGAAACCTAATCAATTCGGTGCGGCGGCCGAGGCGTCGGAGCCGGCCGGCGAGCGGGGCAGGGCGGACCGGGACCGGGGGCCCGGGGGCCCGGGGGCACGGGGGCACGGCGGTGACGCGCGGCTCGCACCATCCCGTCACCGTCAACCCCAGAGGGCCGGGGGCCCCGGGGCCCCGGGGCGCAGGCGGGTGGGCGGCGTCATGCCAGCAGGGTAGCCAACACACGACATTAAAAAACACCCCCCGCCCCTCCCCTCCCGTCCCCAACGGGACTGCTTTGGCAAGCGTGACACCTCGCGGCACTACGCACTGCGGTGGCGTCGACCAGAAGGGCGTACAGCGATGCGGCGGGGTCCCTCCTCGAGCCCCAGGGCGCGGCGCGGCCACCACGCGAGCCGCAGTGGCGTCTCTGCTCCCCCCCCCCCCACCCTCCGGGAGCAAATAGGGAGAAAAAAAAGGGAGAAAAAAGTGTCGGAGAGAAAACACTTTTGCAGCAGCGGACGTGCAGGATGAATACACAGGGCCTTGTCGGCCCTCGCAGCCAAGAGTGATGTAAACTTCATTATTGGCGCGCAGAGAAAAGAATTTGCAAAAATAAATTAGCGAGCCGACATCCATACCAGCCGCCGCCCCTGCCGCCCCGCGCCCCGCGCCCCGCCTTCCCCTCGGCAGTCCTAACGACATCTAGTCGAGTCTGCCATCATGACAGGCGGCCGGAAGGAAAAGAAGAGGGGCGGGGAGGGGAGAGGGAGAGAGAGAGGGAGAGAGAGAGAGACGGAGAGGGGGAGGGAGGTAGGAGGGAGGCGACGGGGCTGTCCGTCCGCCCTGGCACCTCGACGAGTTATAAATAATGATCTCGTGACGCGACCCATATTGCGGGTGTAAGGGACGACTCGGAATCGTAAACGGTAAAATTGAAGCAAAGTCAAACGTCGCGCGGCAGAGGGCCCCCGCAGCCCGGCCCGGCAGCCAGAGAGAGAGAGAGAGAGAGAGAGAGAGAGACAGAGAGAGAGAGAGAGAGAGAGAGAGAGAGAGAGAGAGAGAGTACTCACTGTGTGCGCAGGGTGAAGGCGGCCGAGGTGATGGAGGACGGCAAGTGGAGGCCCTTGATGATCTCCTGCCACAGCTTCTTGTTGATGACGTCGACGAGGCCGCCGCGCGCGATCACCAGCTTGTACAGCTCGTACAGGTCCAGCACCGACTTGGCCATGATGGGCAGCCGGTTGATCGGGGTCCCTGCAACAGCGACACAACACGAGCGGTCAGAGGCGGCAGCGCTCGAGTGGGGACAAGTGAAACGCAGTCCGGGCGAATAGTCGAGTCGTCCGCGAGATCCGAGCCCACGGACACGCGGCGGGGTGATTCACTCCGTCATACCAGTTGAGGGGGAGAGGTCCGTGAGGCATGCATGCACGAGCCCCCCCCCCCCCCCCCCGTCCCCCCACTCCGTCACACATACGACTTTATTCGCGGAGTATGTCGCTTCACTTTATAGACGCTCGTCGCGTCAAGGAGGGAGAGAGGGGAGGAGGAGGAGGAGGGCAGGGAGTGGAGGGGGCGTCGCCGAGTAGCAGGAGACAAAGCAACATTACGACATTTACGCCCCGGGTTTGCACTCAGGCCGGCCTCCCCCGTCCCCGCCTCCCCGCCCCCCGAGCGCAGCCGAGCGCAGCGCAGGACACACGTTAGTATCGACTCCTCCGTCCGCCCTAGCCGCCAGCAGCCGGCGATCCCCGCTGCCGCCGCGGGGAGAGGCACACACACGCACACACGCACATACACACACGCACGCATACACACGCACACGCACACGCACACGCACACGCGCGTCTCCTCCTCGGCACCGACACCAGCAAAATTCACCGCGCCCCGCACGTACAATAATTCCCCCAGATTGATGCGTCAGCTTCATCCCGTCGTAAAGACGCGGCGTGGCCGTCAAAGTCACGGGGATCCGAGCCGCCGCGGCCGCGCCACGGACACCGCCGCGCACGCGCACGCACACACGCACGCACGCACGCACACACACACACACACACGACGCACGCAGCGGGCTCTGGACTTCCCCCGTGCGTCCGGCACAACGCTAGCGCTAGCGCTGCTGCTTGGGGGGCGCCGCCGCCGCCGCCGCCGCCGCCGCCGCCGCCGCCGCCGCCTCTCCGCGCTTCAGTTCGCACGGCTCGGTATTCGGACGCGCCTCCGAAAGCCGGGTCGAGTCGAGTGAGCGGCAGTGAGCGGGCAGGACTGGCAGGACACCACGGGGCAGCTCAGCGCACTCACTGTCACTCCAAGGGAAGCGGTTACCGCAGCCGGGCCGCGGCGGCCGCGCGTGCTACACTTCAAAATATTTGCAAAAAAAATTGCAAACGTCCCTCCGTCCCTCCACTCCACCCTCCCCCTCCGCGGCCACCGCCTCCGCAAAATGTAGTATATGTGGGAAAGAAAGAACCACAAGCAGCCAGGCCAGCGCGGGGCGGGGCGGGGCGAGAGGGTGCACCTCATCATCGTCTTCCTCCAAGATGGCCGCCGCCGCCGCCGTCCGATGGTTCCCGATTCGTCTCTCCCCGTCGGCAAGACAATCTCATTCGCCTCTCTAATTTCGCCTTTATTGCGAAACGCCGCCTCTCTCTCTCCCTCTCTTTCTCTCGGTCCTTTGCTTCTCCCCGTCCACCGCTTCTTTCGACTTCAAGTAGTAGTAGTAGGCAACCCGTTTGTAGTACCCTGAGAGGGGAGGGCGCAGAGAGAGAGAGAGAGAGAGAGAGAGAGAGAGAGAGAGAGAGAGAGAGAGAGAGAGACGGGAGGGGGAGAGTTCCCATTCAAGAGTAGTTGCTCCCGTCCTCATGCCGCTATGCCACACAACAGTCGCAGGAGAAAAGGAGGAGACGGCGAAGACGCCGAGAAGAACAAGAACAAGAAGCGGCGGGGCCGGCGAGCCGAGGCGCTCCGCCCCGCGCATGCGCAGAGCCGCGCCGCGCCGCGCAGCGCCGCCCGAACGGCAGAACGATGAATGAGGCCAGGAAATGAACAGAACATCACCTCGCCGCAAAAAGGACGCGCCGGCCGAGCCGCCTGCTTCATTCATATTGTAGAGAAGGAGTTCCCCGCCTTGCGGCGAGCGGCGCGGCGGGCGCGGCCGGGCCCTTCGGAGTCCCCGCCTAGAAATGGCGGCCACGTCCGTCCGCGCGACCACACAAATTAAATTTCGCGTCGTCGTCACCACCGCACTCACACACACACACACACTCTCACACACACACACACTCTCACACACTCACTCACTCGCTCAAGCAGCGCACTTCTCTCGCAACACGACAAAACTTCGCACACATTTAAAAAAAATGAATAAATAAATGCGAGGAACATCTCCGCCCCCGCGGCTTAATATTACTGTAATAAGAATTGTGTGGTTCAGAGAAAAAATAAAAAAATTAAAAAAAAATCCAAATGCACGAGGATGTGGGGGCCGCATTAATGGGGGGTATATTTCGGTGGTCCGGGGAGCGTCCCCGCTATAAAGCGGCGGCCGTGAGCCGCGGGCCGGCGCGCACAAAGGCCCCGCGGCCTCGGCGGTGCCCTCGGTGCCCTTCGGAGCGGACAGGGCGGGCAGAGCTCTGGCCGGCGATTGATGCCGCGGCGACGGCCGTCCGCTGCCGCCGGCCGGGATACAGACCGTCCCGTCCCCGTCCATCGCGCACATAATGCGCGGGAGATTTACGTCCACCTGTGAGCGACTGTCGTCAAGGCGGACCCGAGGGCAGCCGGCGGCCCCTCGGCATTTCCATAACAAAGCGAGGGGCACTATATTAATTGTCCGAAAAAGGCGACACACTAAAGGGAGATGTGTCCTATGTGCTGCCGGCCGGGCTGCCGGGCGGACGGGCTGGGCCCGCCGCGCCCGCCGCGCCCGCCGCGCCACCTGCCGAACCGAGCACGCGATGCGGAGTGCAGAATCCCGCCGCAGCGATGCGTCGCCACCGCCGCTTCAATCAGGCAGCAGACGGCTCCTCATAAGAAGCCCCCCACAAATAAACTATTTAAATAGCGGCGCGCTCGTAAACGGGGGGCACCGCCATCTTGATCGTTAGCGCCCCGCACGGTGGCGCTCTCTGCCGGCACGCACGCCAAACAATGCCTCCCCCCCCCCCCCCCCCCCCCGCTTCCTCTCTTCGTTCTGTCTCTCCTGTTTCCTTCCCTCCAAAAATGAGAAAAAAATTACAATACCTCCGCAAACCTTGGTATGTTTTTTTTTTGCAGCAGAAAGGTCATTTAAGTAAGTCGAACCCACGTGGGCTGAGGACATGGGGCTGCCTACCCCCGACCACCCACTTTCACCTCCGGGCGCCCGACCTGTGTCCTGCCGCCGCAGCAGCAGTCCCATCAAACGGCAGGATATTACACTGCGACCGCCCAATCGCCGCACATTTCCTCGCCAACTCCCCCCGTCTCTCTCTCTCTCTCTCTCTCTCTCTCTCTCTCTCTCTCTCTCTCTCTCTTTATTTTTTCACGAGCTTTCCGCGAAGTTTGCGACGAAAACGCAGAGTGGTGCGCGCACCGCAGTGACATGCTTTCAGGTCGCTGCCCCCCTTCATTCGCCCATTCGCCCCGCACACCCTTCCCCCCGCGCGCCAAAGTACCAAACGGCAAGAAACCATTATTGCAAATCCAAAGGGAAATACAATCAAGAGAGAGAGAGAGAGAGAGAGAGAGAGAGAGAGAGAGAGAGAGAGAGAGAGAGAAGGCGGCAGCGGGCAGTCCGTCCCTCGGGGAGGGCGGTAGGAGGGCGCGGGGCAGGCGGCAGTTGCGTGGGTTCGCGGCGCCTTTCTCATTTAAAAGCTTCCCTTTGATTTGCCGCCAGCCAAGCAAACAAGGGGGAAGTGAGACTCGATATCGGCCTGGAAAACCACCACAAAGCCAGCAGCGCGGGGGGCGGGGGAGCCGCGGCGCCACAGCGCCACCCAAACAGACAGTTGCATTCGTTCGAACCGGAAAAGGTACAATCGACCCGAGTGTGCAAGAGCCGTGCACATCAGCGCAGATAGCTTCCGTGCCGAACATTTTATGAACTATTGTGAATAATACTATAAACCAGAGGATAGTGTTGAAGAGAGAGAGAGAGAGAGAGAGAGAGAGAGAGAGAGAGAGAGAGAGAGAGAGAGAGGGGGGGGGGGGGCAGAGCAGAGGAGAAAGGGAAAGAGAGAGAGATGAAAAGGAGACGGGCACATAAAAGGCGGGATGGCAGGGGCGGTCCGATGGCAGGCGATGGCGGCCGGTTAGAAGAGAGGCGGTCCGAGCCTATTTATTTACCTACCATATCGGTGTGAACTGTCTTGCCACCGGCAATGAAGCTGCACGGGGGGATATATAGTCTTCTCCGAACACAGACAAACACACAGACACGCACACCAACGCACGGGAACATGCGCCAGGGCCGGTCAAAGACACGGGCCGATATAAAGGGATCGGGGGCGGCGCGGCGCACAGTGGGCAGCGTGTGTGCGCTTCGAGGAAAGCGTCAAACGGCAAGCCAAACACAGGGCGGCCCCATCGCGCCGCATCGCGCCGCATCGCGCACCTGCCTGGCATAGCAGTCATGATTGGGTCCGTAGACGGGCGGCGGCGGCGGCGGCGGCGGCGGAGGAGGAGCCCAGCGGGGCCCTCATACAGGCCGGGCGGCGCGCGCGGCACGTGTGCCCGCGCATATGCCACACACGCAGGCCCCGCGGCCCGCGCCGCCCGCACGCCCCGCAGGCCCCGCAGGCCCCGCAGGCCCCGCAGGCCCCGCAGGCCCCGCAGGGCCCGCGCCGCCCGCACGCCCACACGGCATCAACACCCCGCCACGGCCAGGCCGCAGAGAATCCCCACAAGCAGTACAGGCTGTGTGGCCTCCGGACCCCGGCCGCCGTGAGGGTAGGCAGCCCGCCCACAGCGGTGCTCCGCGGGCCGGCCTACCCGGCGGCCTCGCGGCTCCGGGCACGCTCCGGGCACGCTCCGGGCACGCGGGCACGCTACACGCCCACGCGACACGCCCACGCGGCGCCTCCCGCCGACGCAGTAATTACCTATCAGACGGGGAGCGCCACCGCACCGCCTTCAGATACCCGACTGATGCACTCCAACACAGCGGCCCGCGGTTGGCTGTGCCGGGCTGTGCCGGGCTGCGCCTCGCGGTGCCCCCCCCCCCCCCCTGATGCACTCTAACACAGCGGCCCGCGGGTGGCTGTGCCGGGCTGTGCCGGGCTGCGCCTCGCGGTGCCCCCCCCCCCCCGCCCCGGCATCCCGGGAGGCCGGCAGGCAGGCAGCACGTCCGAGAGAGTAGCTGTGAAATCGATGACGGATCGGGCCGGGCAGCGCCAATTTATTAGTCCTCGAGGGCGGCGGCCCAGCGGGCCGGACCAGGCCGCGCAGCCCGCCGACCTAAGCGGCCAATCTCAATATTTAAATCGGACCCCATAAAGCAAAGAGCGCCGCCGCCTAGTACAACAAGCGGCCGACACCTTTACAAATCGGGACCGCGCGGACGGGGGATAAGAATGGGGGGTTTATCGCGGCCCAATTAGTCACCTGCTCACGGCGCACACGGCTGCTGGGGCGCCGCGGGTAGGCAACCCGACGGCCGCCGGCGGGCCGTGCGGGAGAGAGAAGGAGAGAGTGAGGAAGGGAGGGGGAGAGGTGTGGGAGAGAGGGGAACACGGAGAGCGAGAGAGAGAGAGGAACAGAGAGAGAGAGAGAGAGGGCGGCGAAAGCGCTACGACGGGCGCGCCGCGCTGACCGCCGCGGCTTTTCGGCCAGCGGCCCGGCCGGACCCCCCGCAGGGATCGTAATTGTATGCCCAATAGAGCGATTACCCCCCGGTCCAGTGCCGCGCCGCGCCGCGCCCCGCCACGCCCCGCCACATCCGAGCCCAATCCCGCTTCATAACTTGTGACATAATAAACAAAGAGAGGCGTGTTATAATGAGAGTTTGGCCGCGCGCGCTGTAAATCAAGGCCCCAACGGGGCGCCGCGGGCACCGCGACGATTAAAAGGCGTGAGCCCGAATTAATCGTCGGCCAGTCCCAAGGCGCGGGCAGCGGTACAGTCCCGGCCAGCAGCAGGTGCCGCAGGTGCGGCAGGTGCGGCAGCTGCCGGGGGCATCTGTGGGGCCGCAGCCGGCGCGGCGGACCGGAAGCTTCTTGGCAGGAAGGACGTCACTCCGGGAAGCTCCGGGGGAGTCCCACGGATTGTGGCAGGTCCTGATAAGGAAGAGTGATAAGAGCCGCGAGGCAGCTGCGGTGTAAAGCACAATCCCAGCGCACTTTTTTCATTCATCTCAAAGGAGCCGCTCTCTCTCTCTCTCTCTCTCTCTCTCTCTGTCTCTCTCTCTCTCTGTCACACCTCGCGGACGTCGGAGCGAGTGGGAGTGAGACGACGGCGTGGCCCCCACACCCACACACGCGGCGATCCGCTCCGTACAATCGAACAGTCATTGAAACGAAGCGCACATAACGTATAACGTGAGACAGGCCGGCGCAGCCCGCGCCGCGCCGCGTGCCGCCTTAGGTGCATTCTCATTTGAATTCCCATCAGAATTATGGCGAGCGAGCGAGAGCGAGCGAGCGCGGCGCGGGGAGGGAGAGAGAAAGAGAGATATTGTAGCCAGTAAATCACCAGCTATTACATATCGAAAGGTGCGAGGTTTCATTCTGATTCCGTCACCTTTCCCGCGGCGCTCGCTCCGTCTCTCTCCCACTCTGTCTCTCTTTCTCTCTCATACACATACTCGCACACACACACACTCACATCCCCCATACAGGAACCGACAATATCCAGGCGTTTAATTTCCCTAAAGGTCATTGGAACAGACAACACCTATCTCTCTCTGTTTCTCTTTCTCTTTCTCGCCTCCTACTTCTTCCTCCCACGCAGAGCACCCGGCGGGTAGCACTTGACCCCCCCCCCCCCCCGTCCCCTTTCTGTCCCTCCCTTTTTCCTGTCTCTCTCTCTCTCTCTCTCTCTCGTATGGGACGCGTGCGGAAAGACCTTCTGCCCGGGTCGTACCTCAGCGTCGGATGCCATTAGCGGAGCGTACTGCGAATAACAAACGCCGAATTAAAGTCCCGGCGGCGGGGGGTGAGTGAGGCCGCGGCGAGTTATCGGCAGCATCTCGAGCGCCAATTCGATACAATCGAATCGATTCGATTCGACTTGACGAGGTGATTATTCCGTCGCTGGCCGTCGGCCGGGCGAGAAGAGTTAGTATATTTTTACCCTTGGGGGCATTTAATTCCTCCCACCACCTCCCCAATCACACGATTATTATTTCTTTTTTGTTACTAACGCTTTACGATACATCCACATGGCCGTGCCCGCTCCGTGTGTGCACCTTATCACCCCCCCCCCCTCTCTCTCTCTCTCTCTCTCTCTCTCTCTCTCTCTCTCTCTCTCTCTTCCTCATACACACGTCGTGAATAGGGTGCCGAGCCACAGGTGGCCAGGTTGGATTAATGATCGTTATGGGATTCCAATGCAGATGGAAAGGTACTACAGTCCCAATATACACATAAAATCGGGTCGAGGCAAAATATTCACATCAGTCGCTCAGACGATCCCGACCAGATCCAGACAAGTTTCCACGGGCTATCAAGCCTGCAACACTACCACTTTGAACAAATTACGCCCCGTCAATTTCACTCTTTTTTTTCAATTTTCCTTTCAGAGGGAATGGCCTTGAATGGCACACCACTCACTGACTTCCGGCCGGGCCGCCGTAGTCCAGCCCCCCCCCCCCCCCACAAAAGCTCCTCCCCCCCCCCTTTCCCCTGCCACGCCCACCCGGCCAGCGCCAGGGGGTC